>CAMOHE010051139.1:16599-31361 GCA_946598075.1 Artocarpus hirsutus
GATTGTTCACCAAGTATAGCTCCCATTGTGAAGGGTGACATATTCAATTTGAATCAGTGCCAGAGAAATGACCTTGAAAGAGAACAGATGCGCAACATTTCATATGCTTTAGCTGTTGGAAGCCTTATGTATGCTCAGGTTTGTACAAGACCTGACATTGCATTCACTGTAAGAATGTTGGGTAAATATCAAAATAATCCAGGATCAGACCACTAGAAGGCTGCAAAGAAAGTGATGAGGTACCTACAAGGAACCAAAGATTACATGCTTATGTACAGACGAACTGACAACTTGGAAGTCATTGGCTACTCTGACTCTGACTTTGCTGGCTGCATTGATTCACAGAAATCAACTTCTGGATAGATTTTCATGCTAGCTGGTGGAGCCACTTCATGGAGGAGTGCCAAGCAAACATTGACTGCTACTTCCACTATGGAGGCCGAGTTCGTATCTTGTTTTGAGGCTACCTCGCATGGTGTATGGATCATGAGTTTCATTTCTGGGCTTAGGATTGTGGATTCTATCTCTAGACCATTGAGAATTTTTTGTAACAATTCAGCTGCTGTTTTTATGGCTAGAAACAACAAGAGCGGTAGTCGAAGCAAACACATCGACATTAAGTATCTAGCCATAAGGGAACGTGTTAAGGATAAAGCAGTGGTCATTGAACATATAAGCACTGAATTGATGATTGTCGATCCCTTGACTAAAGGCATGCCACCAGTAAGATTTAGGGATCAGGTGGATATAATGGGACTTGGTTCCCTTATATAATTTGTTATACTTTGTTGTAAAACTCTATATTTATGATATTTTCTCATTTCAACTTTAGTTAAGTGCACAACTTTATTTCTAAGAAATATCACTAAAGTTCGGACCAAGAATAGACATAAGGTTTATTCATTCAGATACACGGGTAAATCTTAAGAAACAAGATATATTGTAATGCATGGAAGATAATACTCGTCATTTAGAGGACTTATCGCAATGATTCATGTATTTTGTTTCTCGTTGTAATAATTAATGTGATGTATGGGCCAAGTG
Organism: Artocarpus hirsutus; assembly: GCA_946598075.1. Classification (NCBI taxonomy): domain Eukaryota; kingdom Viridiplantae; phylum Streptophyta; class Magnoliopsida; order Rosales; family Moraceae; genus Artocarpus; species Artocarpus hirsutus. The sequence goes on from CAMOHE010051139.1 coordinate 17,644, forward strand.
GGAGAATATTGAATCTTAATTGGCCCACGTGGAGGAAGGGCAGTTTTTCTAAAAAAAAAAAAAAAATCATTGAAAACTGCCTCAACAGTAAAATAACCGTTGATGGTCACGGTTAATATAAGCAATCCGTGTTTTTGGTTCCTGGATGTGCAATTCATATTTGCACACCATCTAAGGAGAATTGTCAGTGCCCAGATAACCAAAAACTCACAAAATCCGACCAAAAACAAAGGAATAAAGGCAATGACAGGAGGTAAATTTTGATCCCACAATTTCGCTTCCGCTTGGTATATTTTGTTGTTATTATGTTATATGCAACTATCAAGAAGAACGAACACTTCTAGAAAGGCTGATTTGGGGGAATACGGGGAGTCAAAATTGCCTGAAGTGGTGCCTGACTCGTTGAGAAAGATGATCAAAGAGATGGAGGAGGAGATTTCGGTGCCCAGGGTAGGTGATGATCTGTGGGAGATAACTCATATTCAAATACAGTGGATTGCTCCTTCCCTCAAAGATGAGCTATTTCCTGATGACATTTTTGATTAGTTGTAAATGTAATGAACAAAGCTTAGCTTAATTGGTTTAGCCTTATAAAAGCATCCTTACAAAGATTACAGTTCAAAAAAAAGTTAATAATAATAATAATAATAATATAATTATTATTATTATTATTATTGGTGATTAACAGAGATTTATTAATTATCACCTTTCCGTATCATTTCCAAACTTGCCCAAGTCAGATTGCAAATAAAATCATCTAAGTCGCCAAAACTATTTCAATGTATGTGTACGTATGCATGTTTGCAATGATGAGTGTTTGTATTTTAGACTCTTTACTTTTGGGGTGAATGTATACAAAATGCAAGTTGGGATATCCTGTTTTTATCCCAAAAACAAAAAAAAAAAAAAGAAAAAGAAAAAGAAAAAGGAAAGGGTGGTTATATTTTTTCCATCTTGTCTAGCAAATTAATCTATCCTCTCTTGTTGAAGACAAGATTCTTGGAGTAGGCAAATCATAATATCTAATTCAAGGTAATCATAAAAGCTTTGTTTTTTATCTTAACTAACCTTAAATTGTCCGATCCCATAATGATTTCTTTGTTGCCTGTCTTATCCTAGTTTTTGCCCCTTCCTTTGTTCTCTTTTTTTAAGGGAAAAAAAAATGGAAAAAGAAAAGAAATACAGTAGAAGAAGTAACAACAATATAGCTTCTAAGCTTTTCATGGCTTCTTGGTGGAAAACAAAAAAACCAAACAAAACAAAACAAAACAAAAAAAACAAAAGCAAAAACCTTTATGGCTAATTCACAAACACCAACAAACAAGTATAAAATTAAGAAAATGCACAAAATACAGTGTAGTTTATCCAGGAAATTCCGCATCGACTTCTGCCAGAAATGTTCAACTTTTGCAAGAGACATTCCACACTCTCCATGATTGATAGCTTTATAATATAACCCACAGGGGCAACAGAGTAGGCATTTCCATCCAAAATAGTTGCAATAATAGTATTCTATCCCACATTCCAGAGCCAAAACCTTTTTTCATGAAGTTATGACAATGATATGACCACTCTTGAAACAAACTGCTTCAATCATGATATATTAAAGTCTAAGCAACACCAAACCCATATTAAATCTTAATCAAAAGCCTTCATTTTTCCAATTAGAATCCACTTTCAGGTCATCTCAATTCCTCAATCTATTGTCTATCTTTATGCTCTCCTTTTTTTTATCACACACATGGCAAGAAGAACAACACAAGTCCTTGACACAATGTATTTGATGAACACAGCTCAGATCTTTAAAGAGTCCATGAGAGTGATTCTTCTTCATCCAACTCAGTTCCATTCCATCTCTATCTTCCTCTTCTCACCTCTTCCCATGTCGCTCTTCCTTTCGCACTTTCTCATCCACCATTTTCCACAAATACCCTCATCAACAACAATATTCAGCAACTTGTTTGGCTTTCCGCTGCCTAAACTGCTTTCCAAAACCATGGTTCATGTCATCATATGCTTTCCTTCAAGCATAACATTCTCTCTTCTTGGTAGAGCTGCAACAGTCCAAGCTGTTTCGGATAGTTACAATGGAATCAACCTTGATCGAAGAAGATTGTTAATCAGAAGTGGGCTTGCTTGGATCAAGCTTCTCCATACAACTTTCTGGGAGTTCCTCATTGTTCTTGGCCTAATAGGAGTTTTGCTTGTCAATCTTGCAATAGTACCAAGGATACTACATTTGTTTGGTTTTTGCTCGGAAATGTTGGGATTCTGGGGTGTCTTTGGGTTTTTAGGAATACCCTTTTGTGTGGCATTTGCACATGTCATGGTTGTGGGGAATATGGCTAGAGTTTTATCGGTACTGGAGGGAGACTATTACGGATTTGAGACTTTACTAAGGGCCAAGACCCTCATGGAAGGAAGGCAACAAACTGCGTTGATCATGGCTTTGTTGAGCAATATGGGGCTTAGACTGGTTGAGTTTGTGTTTGAGTTTAGGATGCGCAAGGGAATTAGCTTATGGGAAGGTCCTGTGTTGGTTTCAATGTACTCTTTGGTGCTTGTTTTCGACACGGTCATGAATGTTGTGTTCTATTATGCATGTAAGTCTTTTAATGATTTATAAATTTGGTCCAAGTACAATTTACACGTTATCGTGAATCTATGACCTTTCATCTCGCTAGTATTTCTGTTAGTTTATGGTGATCTCCAATGTGCAATGTTTTAACCGTGGATGCCCCGTACATTATTCACATTTGCGTGCCCATGCCTCTTTTGTCGATCACAGCTCCTCTTTTTGCCCGCATCCTCCGCCATCGACCCTAGTTCCTGCCTTCGCCATTGACCCCAGCTCCTTCCACATGCCTATTCCACCGTTCCTCTTTACAACCCTAGCTGGTTCCGAAGAAAAAATCGTCTCTCACTTGTACAAAGAATTTGTGGATTCCAGAATACCCGTTTTCTTAAATTTCCAATTTTACCAACCAAACATATTTTCATCACTAGTCTTTTTTTTATTCACGTGGTTCCAAACGTCTTGCTCGTAAATCACCACACAGGGAGAGAAAAAAGGAAAAGGACTTGATAGCAGAAGATTTTGCCGAGGTTTTTCTTTCATTACATACATGGCAGGACTTTCTCTGCATGCGTATCTTTTTTATGAATAAAAACACCTTTTCTATATACCCAATCGAGCCTCAAGCATTTTTTGTTTTTTCAACTATCTGCAGATCGTAGGAAGGAACAATATAAAGAAATATTATGAAAACGTTTGAGAAAGGGGCATGAAAAAGGTTTTTGTTGTTTTCCATCTTTCTTGTTCACGAAGAAAAATGGCAGCAACACTGAGAATGGGACGGAAATTGGGGGGAAAAAATCCGTTGCCAATAGTTATTCAAAGTTATACATTTATGAATGTCTAATTTTCAGGACGACTTTGGTTAAGGCAAATACACCAAATGGCAAGACAAAAGAGCACAGGTAAGTATGGCATATTTATCGAACAGGATAAACCCTAATTTGCTATGCCCCGATATAGCACATTACTTGCACAAGACTTAAAACTCCCAAAAAGAATCTCCAGTATGCAAACCCTTTATTGAGCTCGAGCAGATGCTTCTTCAGCCATATCCGTTGGAGCAGATTTAGATGCCAGCAAGTTTAACGGCACTCGCAAAACCTGATGAGAGTAAACAGGGAAGAGAAAAGGAATAAGAAGAAGAAAAAAAACACACCAAATATTGCCAACAATTTACATGCTCTAAAAGTCAACCTAAAGGGGTAGCATTTGAATTATCCTGATATGTCAACAAAATTCCAGCAACTCAAAATGTGTAACCATGGCTTTCATATACAAATTTGTATATTGGGTTAAAATAAAAGTAAGTAACATGGCAGAAAGGAAATCAGTGATCAAAAGCATTGAATTCAATGAAACACAGACTTGAGTGTGATAAAAGACGCTAGATCACTTGACATAAGGAAAATTACAAAAATTTAAGTAAGAGGATGGTACTAACTAAAGAAATGATGAAGTTGTTTCCATTACAGAAAGAAGACTACACGACCGTTGCCATAATTCATAGCGCTGGTTCAGTGCTTTTTAACCAAGTAGTTAAAACTTAAAACAACAATTAGCTTAAAGGTTTCTCTACATTCAAAGCTGAAAGCTTCACCGGTTGAACGAACAAACACCAGCAACTATAAGCTCTTCTTAAAAGCAAAGCTCTAAAATGCAAGAGATCGAAAAGGAAAAAAAAATACCATGAAACTAAATTTCGACATTACAAGCCAAAAAGAAAAAAGTAAATATCAACATGAGTAATTTTAAAGCCATGATCATGAATTGCAGTAAAAGATAAATCATATAGAATTGAATTCAACTCATAGCTTGCTATGAAATTTAAACCAACCAAAAGTTAAGAAAAACTATCAAGGGCATCCAATCCACCATTACCCAATTACAATAATAGATAAAGCCAAAACATGATGCCCTGCGAAAGAAAACACTGCAGGCATTTCAATATGCCAATTAAGAAACAGAAATATAGAAACTCACTCGCATCAGTCGCCGAGGTCCTCAGCAGAATCACTATCATCGCCATCACCATCATCATCATCATCATCCTCATCCTTTTCCTGTATTTTTGCAATCTCGGCCTGTGTCCTCTCCAGAATCTGCTTTTTCTGCAGCTCCAACTCCCTATAAAAATCCCTCCTCATGTTTTCCAACTCCATCATCTGCTTCCTCTTATTGCTCTCAATCTTCCCATAAATCTCTCCAAATTTCTGAATCGAATCCGCCAACACCCTGAACGACGAAGACGACCCTCTATCACCCCCACCACCACTACCTCTCAACCTCCTCCCCCTCGGAGGAAGCCCATCAAAATCATTCCCATCCTCACTTTCCTCATCTGAATTCTCCGACTCGACTGGACTATCCCTCATCTCGTCGAACCCGTTCGACCGGTCCAAATAAACCCGCGTGTTTGCGAACACGAACTCACCGGAATCAAAACCGCAGGCGAGCCCGTGGTTGTCCTGCTGCTGCCTGGCCCCGGGCGCGGCCATCAAAACATCCATCTTTTTGAAATAAGCCCATTTGCTCGAATTCAACCCCATTTGCTCCATTCTCGTCTTCTCTTTCTTGTATTTCCTCTTCAAATTATCCAACATGTTTCTGCACTGCGTCTCCGTCGTCGGAATCTTCGAAACCTTGGTAACCTTCTCGGCGACCTCAATCCAATCCTCGGACCTCAAGCTCTTTCTCCCCAATTGAACAAACCTTTCGCCCCAAACCTCCAAAAGCGCAAAAATGGCCCGCTCGGTCCCATCCCCTTGAAGCCCTAAATTCCGACCTCCGTGAGAGGGTTTAGCCCTAGGAGGAGCGAACTCGTAGCTCGGAATCAAATTCTTCAGCTTCCGCTTCCTCGGATGCCTCTCGAAACCGCCGAATTCTCCGTCGTCGTCGTCGTCGTCTTGTCGGCCCATTTCTTCGTCGAACTCGTCCAATTCCAATTCCTCGTCATCGTCTTCCTCGCAGTGAGTACTGATTGGGCGAGCGTAAGGGATGTTATCTCGGCTGCGAAGCTTTCCAGGGTTTGAGATCTCTAGAGGGTAAGACTTACGATAATACCTTAAATCGTGGTCTTCAATGTCGTCCATTTCTGAAACCAAATCGAAGCAAAAGGTTCGTCAGATCGAAGAAGCTAGACGAGTCTCTGTAGTTTGTTTCTGCAGTTGGAAAATTTGAGATTTTTAGGGTTTTGCAGAAATTTGAGGATCAAAATTCCAATTGATTTTAAGTGGGAAAGAAAGAAAGAAACGAATAGAAAAAAAAGGCTTTAGTTTGTTGGTCTTCTGCTGTAAGATGAGATGTCTTTTGACACCCTTTGTGTTGTCGTCTATGTCAAAACGACGTATCGTTTTTTCATCACGAATACTATCGTCGTTTATGTTTCTAAAATGACGTATTTGGTTTCACAAAAGCTTGTTGTCGTTTTTTTCCTTAAATCTCGCAAATGACATTTAAAATTAAAAGTTAATAGCCATTTTTTTATTGACACCACGCCCACGACCCTGTCATTTAGTGTGACGGACGAAATTCGGTGGTTTTTTTTTTCAAGGCGAAGAAGACATCTCATTTAAAAAAAAAAAAAACAGTTACATGATTAAATTATTGTCATAAAATTAAAATTTAACACAATATTTAAAATATCTTAAAAATGTTATTAAAATTATTTTAATTATATTATATTTTGTACTAGTAATCATTTTAATGTTTTTATTTTAAGACATATGTAGAATATTTTAAAACTAGAGTGATATTTAAGTTAATAAACATAATTGAGCCCATTTGTCTCCTCTTTACACTCATTCATGTGGAAAACTTTAGATGTCGTAAGCAATTTTGCTGAAGCCCAAACAGAAAAATGACATGTCGTATATAGTTGTTATTGAAAATAAGGTGTCGTTTGAATTACTAGTTGTTAACTCTGAGCGCTTGTTTATTTGACAAGATAGAAAAGTAGAAAGATGATTAAGGGTTTTTTATTAGTGAAAAAAAGTGATCTCTGGTTATTTGGTGGGAAAAGTTGGGTAAGAAATTCAATTCTAAAAAAGATACCAATATTTTGGTCCCATCTCAATCCATAAGATTTTAGATAATGGATAGAACTTATTAAACTATTAATTACTTAAACATTTAAAGGAAGAAAGCTTTTAATTTACTTTGTTGTTCCTCGTTATTATATATTAAAAAAGTCTAGGAGTAAAACGGTCATCTTACAAGTATGTTTTTAACTTCTGTATTTCTTTTCATTGTTATGCATTTTTATGTATCAAATAAATGATCCCCTCTTTTTCCAATATTTATTTTGTACCAAAAACTCTTTATTTTCCCTGCCATAAGTGATCGAGATCTTCTTCTTTTCTAGTTTTTCTCTCTCCCACCTTTACTCAACCTTTTTGGCTAAGATCAAGTGTTGTATTTTATAATTATATAAACTTTGCTTTGGCAAATTCATATATTGTACATATATACGTGCAGATTATATTATTATTATTATTATTATATCGGAACTTTCACATTCACATAAAAAGTATCAGTACATACATAGCGTGTAATTTGAAAACTTTGATTTGAATCAAAATTTTGGTTCAAATTAACACTCTAACGGGTGAAAGATTTATCTTTAGTTTATTTTTTGTTTTACATCAAACACCCTAATAGTGTGTGTATATATATATATAAATTTAGGGTAAAATCTGAATCCCCAAACTTGACCTTGAATAGGTCTTCGGCTTGAATTCGGGCCTCTTGATTACCTTGGCAGAAGGACAAGGGTCTTTAGCTAAGAGCCTAAGAACATGGAGTGTGAATCAAACCCATGTTTGAATTAAAATTGAGATACTGATGCAAGTTCTTCCCTTTTAAATAAAACAAATTCATATTTGAAAAGGGTCGATAATAAGTTCTTCAAAATTTAACGCACATATATATACACATCTATAGCATCATAAATTCCACAAAAATAAAGAACAAAAACTAAAGTGTCACAATAAATAATGATCAGGAAAAAAAAAAAAAACAAATTGTTGCTTATGGGATACGCAACTGAGCAACTAATACGCAGCTTATGTCCAATTGAAGATGTCGCGAGAAACTCTTTAACATGTTATTCATCCTCGTAGTTTCCCATGCAAAGCGATCGGCTGGTCCGTTTTCACTTTTGCTTGCCGATTGCTCACCTAATGTCGTTTGGTTCTCAAGAAATTATTAATGACACCAACGGGAAGAGAGAGAGAAAGAGAGAGAGAGAGAGAGAGTCACGGCGACCATAATGCGAGTTGACCCAATTACGTAAACAAGAACGTAATCGAGCTGGCCCTGCCTTGTGTAAAGCTATCACACTCCCCCAACTTCCAACAATATTAGTAGTTATGCCGATCATTTCCTTGACCCTTTACTCTTCACTTGTTTATTATAAATAGAGTCATGGCTCATCTAAGTTTCAAGCTGGTCTAAAGCTGCATTTTGTGAGTTAACTAGTGGTGTACTGTTTGTAGTATTTTGGTTGACTATAATGGTGGTAAAGTTGGTGAGGGTGGTTTTGTGGGCTGCTTTGGTTGTTGCTTTTGTGTGTAGAGGTGAAGAAATTAGAGAGTTAGAGGGGGACAACAACAATGGCGCGGGGGAAGTGAAGAAGCCGGAGTGGTTTTTTGATGGCTTTCCAATGGCAGGGTGGGGTGGTGGCGTGGCGAAATGGTTGAGCTTTGGGCATTCTTTTGGTTTTGGTAAAGGGTATGGTTTTAGTTTTGGTTATGGAACCAAACCTTGGCTGGGTTTGGGAAAACCTGATTGTATTGGGAAAGGCAGTGGCGGTGGGGGCAGTGGAGTTGGCAACGGAGGAGGTGGGAGAGGGATTGGCGGTGGTGGTGGGGCCGGTGGTAGGATCGGTGGTGGTGGTGGCATCTTTGGCGGCGATGGTGGGGGCGGCGGCGTCGGTCGGTGGTGGTGGTGGGGTTAGCGGTGGCACGGGATTGGTGGTGGTGTAAAGCACTACAAGAAAAAAGACAAAAAGCATCATCAAGGTGGTGGTAACGATTGAGTTGGGGGAGGGGGCGTTGGTGGTGGTAGTGGCAAGGAAGTGGGTGGTGGTGGAGGTGCCGGGGGAGGGATTGGTGGCAGCAGTGGTAGTGGATTTGGAGGAGGCATTGGCAAAGAAGGGGGTGGAGGCAAAGGTGTTGGTGGTGGAATAGGTGGAGGTATCGGCAAAGGAGTCGATGTTGGTGGCGGTGGAGGGCTTGGTGGTGGCATTGGCAAAGGAGTGGGTGGTGGTTCTAGTGGTAGAATAGGTGGTGTTAGTGGTGCTGGTGGTGGGATTGGGGGAGGCATTGGCAAAGGAGTGGGTGGTGGTGGAGGAACAGGTAGGGGTGGGGGTGCTGGCGGGGGAATTGGTGGTGGATTTGGAGGAGGAGTTGGCAAAGGAGGCGGTGGTGGTTCGGGGGAGGGATTGGTGGTGGTGGGGGGTTTGGGGGAGGAATTGGGAAAGGAATAGGTGGTGGTGCCATTGGAGGATTTGGAGGTGGTTTTGGTGGAGGATTCGGTGGAGGCGTTGGTGGTAACAGTGGCGGCGGTGGTGGAGGAGGAGGAGGAGGTTTTGGTGGAGGCGTTGGTGGAGGCGGCGGCAAGCATAAATGCAAGTAAATAATTATGGAATAATGCTGGATTATGTGGTAGTTATATTAATATTAATGGTTGGCTTGCTACATAAACTTGTTTGATTAAGATATTCAATGTTCTTGTTTCTTAAACAAGTTCCTTTTATCCATTAAATGTCCTCGCGACTAGATATATGTCAAATTTCGTCCTGTTCCTTTTCTTAAACGTCACTGTCATCTTATTATGAAGAGAGTGACAATGTGACATGCATTTAATCTCATGTATTATTGTGAGAACTCTTGAACTAGGATTGTTAAAACATAAAAATCAGTTGTTATGTTCTTGCGATTTGAATGGTACCACCTTTCAAAGACACAGAGTTCCATCATTGTATCCGGTAACTATGATTATATATTGTCAATTGCTGCCAAGTATACATATACGATGTTTACATAATTCTCTTACCAGGGATGAGCTACGTACAACTGAGCGTAGATGGCCGTTCCACTTGAATCTTTTTCTTTTGATTCATGTTTAAAATTTAACAAAATTTGTACCACCATATAAAATTCTGAAATTTTATATTTATCCTACCTTAAAATGTATGAAATCTTTAACTTGACTTGTGCGTGATACCCCGCTTCTCTTGACTTGTTTTTCCAAGCTCTGCCATGACTTTCACGTTTAAGGTTCCCACGACAATGATACGTCCGTAACTGCTTCTTCTACAGTCAAACAAAGTCTTTTGGGTTCAAATGAGAGCAGGATGTTTGAACGGCGGAGTTTCTCCATCACAGTTGAAATGGGATTCACCAATTATAATGAATACTAGACCAAATCAACCACAAATTTGTATACGCATATGACGTCTAACTTTGGAAATTAAAAACAGTATCGGGGAGAAGACAATTTGAACCGTACACTATAATCTATGGGAGCTTTATATCGTTTAAAGTTTAAACTACTCTTTTAAACACCCTATTAAAAAAAAGTAGCTGTGTTGTAACCAGAAGAGATTTTTTTGTCCAAGAGTCCTGTTAAGTTCAGTAAAAAAAAATCAACTCCACTGCTATCTGTTGTAATACAATCAATTAATGAATTAGTTTATGGACTTTTTTCAAAGCTAATATTTCTATGGACTTGTTTTAGCAGTCCTAAATTCGACCATTAATTTGCTTTTTCTTATGGTCTCCTCGCTACTAGAGTTAAATATGCAATAACATGTAATACCATTGCATACCAGTAATATCCAAAATTACACATTTCAATGGTGACCCATTTATCTCTTTGAATCCTTTCTTCCTCTTTCCGTATCCTTTTTAATATCCTGCAACAAAAGAAAACACAAGTGAAAGCCTAGACCCTATTTAGATCCCGTTTAAGAACAGAGATTTAAACCGAAAAAGTTTTGACTCAAACTAATTTTGTTACGATGTTTTCTTTTATAAAATTTATATTGCTACAAAATTTTCATTTCAAACTTTTGGTTTGAACTTATATTTCTAAACAAGCTTTGAGATTTTACCATAAAACATTGTTTTCCCTGCAGGTTATAATAAACTTATGGCTTGCTTAAGAATAAAAAAGACTTTGAAATTACCATTACTACTAACCTCTCTTGGACGTAAGTTGAATTGGTGAAGATGACGGGTGATTCAGTCCCTAGAATAAGAAAGTAAGCAATCATAGTCGTGTTTGTTACGAAAATAGTGCGATAAAACAAAGAACAAGAACATACAGATTTATATGAAAGTTCAAGATGGAAAAAAACTACAAATAAAGGAGAAGAAAATCACTACGGGATCGAGTCTATCGGCCTGATACCTCCTCTACTATTACAGATCTCATGAAAAATCTCATATTTGTTCTTTCATCATAATTATCGCACCGCGACCTTTTCGAGACAGTCAAGCTGAATTTGAGTCACCATATTCTAACAGTGTTTTTGTAACGATTGAGGTTTTGATACATTTGAAAGCTTAGAATATTTCCCAATACCACAGGGTTTGGCCTTGTCACATGCAAAATGATTTTGAATATTGAAACTCCAATCTACAAATCCAAATAGAAATTAAGGTCAGCTTAAAAAATAATACATGTATACAATTACTATACAAGCAACTTTTTTTTTTTTAAATATTCTTAAATCTATCTGTTCAACACTACAAATCAGTACCCATTTTAAATATTTTGCCACAAGTTCAATATCAACTCTAGAATATATAACATGTCATCAAGATGTGAACATATAGTATAATTAGGATAGCCGAATTTTTCCTATATAATAATCATGCCGAAGATATTATGGTACAATCAAAACAAAGTAATAAGATGTAAGAGTAAGAGAGTATTTCAGCAACAAGAAGCCCAATCTTCACAGAAATGAACACGAGACCAAAAAGGGTACAACAACAGGCAAAGAAATCGAGCTTGTCAAGCTTCCACAGATTGATTATATATACCCTTAATGTCGATCAATCCGAGGACGGCTATCACAATAGTTGCTGCTAATGCCACATCCGGTGGGGCCTCAAAGACAACGAGAGCCATTATTGTGTTCAAAATGGCTGTTTTTGCTCCCGCGTCGTAGTTCACTGCGGACAGAGAGGATGAGCCTGCAAAACTCGAAAGATTTAAAAAGAGGGGGTCATTGAGAGTTGAGTTCATGAACTAAATCGTAATGGTCAAAATTGGGATGTATGATTACCCGTCGTAACAAAACACGATCAACAAGAACCGGCTATATTCATCATGCCAATTGTCATCATTTCTCTGTTACCGTCAAGTTGGTAATTCTGCATCGAAGCAAATGTTCTTCCAACTGCAATTCCTTCCTATAGGATGCAATGCACAAGACAAAAACATTGAAAAGAAAAAGTCGTTTAGATACCTTATATCAATACTTGATGTGGACCCGCATATTTTAAGCTTTATATTTAAATGATGTGGAACTCATATTTATTTTAGCAGGTAATAAAATTAGTCGAAAAGTAGTATAGTCCATACAGTGAGGGCTATGAGGCCTGTTATGACCCCAGTTTTTCGATAGCAATAACAAGGTAATGATCACCATGAAAGTATAACATGTTTGTTGAAGGAGCGTTGATACCATTTGGTAGCCTACCAATCTGCTTGACAATACAGTCTATTAGTATAATTTTAGAATGAAAATTTATCTCCATGTGATTAGGCTAAAAGGGTATTTGGAAATAATATTAAACTTGAATGAGGAAATTGGGGTGTAACATTTTACCTCTGGAACATAATTGAATTTTGTTTTAGGGGCGAAGACTAAAGTAGTTGACAAAATAATGGAAACAAATGGAGCAGCCTGTAATGTACAAAAAGTCCTACATCGGCTAGGTAAAAGACCGAAGAGCAGTACTTATATCCTGGGCTGCTCACCTCTCAACAAGAGTTTTTTTGGGACGTGACAAGTGGTATCAGAGCGGGGTATTGCCTGCCTGGTGTGTGGACTCTCCACGGTCCAGTAGGACCCTCAGGGGCCGATTCGTGATGGGAGCGTCACGCGATTGGGGCTCTTTTGGGACGTGAGAAGCCGCTGCAATCCAGGAGAGCTTTGGTTATTTTGAACGCTGAAATTTAATTGCGATCCCAATTAATCTCACAATGTGTTTCACACATGTATACGTTTGGTTTATTCAAAGAGTATACGTTTGCTTTTTAATTTCAACAAATGCGTACCATCCAACTAAATTTAATAAGACAATCTATGCATTTTTATAGTCAATGCTCAATTTTGACAGTCGAAATTGTTAAATTAACCCTTATTGTGCAGCATACATAAAAAATCATGGGTCATTGTGAGTAAGGTTAATTTAGTAATTTTAAAGATTAAAATGGATTATTTAAAAAAAATACCAATATTCCTATTAAATGTAATCTTATTGTACATATTTGCAACATTAAACACCTAACGGTAATTTTTTTAATAAACCTAAAACACGTAATACAAAAGGATAATGGCCTAAAACCTAATATTAATTGCGATAATTAAAAGCGATTACTAGAAGATTTCATACAAATTACAAATTAAACTACTACTCACAATGTGTGTTGCTCCAATTAGAAATGCCAGGATGCAAATTCCCATTAGACCACGAAATGGAAGCAACAAAATATTTAAGGAGAGAAAAAGATAATAATAACAGTTAGCCCGCATTTATAACACCAAAAGTACATATATAATAAAATATATTATTCATTATCTTTTTGTACATATATAAATACCTCCTTTCTATGACTAATAACAGAAGATAGAACAGGAACCAACTGCATTTGCTGTGTGAAGTGAGTTTTCCAAGCAATCCTTTCAGCTGCTGAAAGGATACAACTGTGGCTACTCCAGCCATGAACCCAATCAGAACTGCCTTTGACAGAAAATCAAGGATGAGACCTACCGAAAACAGTAGTGATCAACCACACTAAAATCAGTTTTTTTATTTATTTTTATTTTTTAATAATGTTACGCAATTTAAACTTCTACAAATTAAGAATTCCACATGTGCCAATAACTATGCGTATGTGTGTG
>CAMOHE010051140.1:0-40300 GCA_946598075.1 Artocarpus hirsutus
GCATGCTTGGATGCAAACCTACTAACACTCCAATGGATCCAACCAAGAAGCTAGGAGTGGAGAAAGACAGTGCACCTGTTGACAAGGGGAGATGTCAGAGACTTGTAAGACGTCTAATCTACCTCTCACATACACGACCTGATATTGGTTTTTAGTTTTGTGAGTCAGTTCATGAATAACCCAACAGAAGAACACATGGAAGTAGTATATAGGATTTTAAGGTATCTCAAGATGACACCAGGAAGAGGTCTGTTATATAGAAAGAATGAGAGTCGTGAAGTTGAAGTCTTCTCAGATGTAGACTGGGCAGGAAACATCTCAGACAGGTGATCTACATCAAGATATTGTTCCTATGTTTGGGGAAACCTTGTGACTTGGAGAAGCAAGAAGCAATCTGTTGTCTCAAGGAGCAGTTCAGAAGCCGAATTTAGAGCACTTGCTCTTAGTATTTGTGAGGGCATATGGATACAGAGACTTCTTAGTGAACTTGAAGTATCAAGTGAGAAACCTATCAAGATGTTCTGCGACAACCAAGCTGCTCTCAGTATTGCAAAGAATCCTGTGCACCATGATAGGACGAAACACATCGAAATTGATCGACACTTCATCTTAGAAAAGATTGAAAAAGGAATTATGCAGCTGATCTACACTTCTACAAAATCTCAAATAGCAGACATTCTCACTAAAGCTCTTCCAAGAACTAACTTTGAAGAACTGAGTCACAAGCTGCGTTTGCACGACATTTACAACGCAGCTTGAGGGAGAGTGTTGAAAATCTTCCAAAATTAAAATCCAAATTCTAGGGATTAAACAAGAAAATATTTAGCTGATTGGCAGCTATAGAATTAGGATTTATTGGGTTGTAATTTGACAATTCTTACTTTCCTAGTTTAGTTTTTCTTTCCGTTACTATATTAGAAAAGTCTACCACTATATATGTAGCATCTATGTATAGTTTTGATTCAGAGAAATAAGAAATATTCAATATTCTCTCAAAACTCTCTTAAAACTCTCACTCTCTCAAAACTTTCATATATATATATATATATAATGGACACGTTGTATTTGAGCATAATGCCCAATTGTATCTTTGAAATACAACCTATCAACAACAAAAGACAGCAGATGCAGAGTCCTGCAATGAGACGGCCTAAGCGGTTTTTTACATTCTAATCAGCTAAAGCAAACAACAAAAAACTACGTACGTTTCACCAATCACTTCAAATGGATCCACTAGTGATCTTTAATCATGGTCATACTATTCTTTTCTGTTTGAGGATTGATCCTTCCTGTGTCCACCGAGGATACGGGATATTTGCAACCCTCTGCTGAAGGCTTGGTTGAACAACATTCGAGTCTGAAACTCCGAAACGAAAGGGAACCAAGCCAAGAATGCAACAGGAGTGAACAGTAGCATTCCCATGACTATCTCGTAGCAACGAGCGACAGTCCGAACTGAGGCCCAAAATCCAGCTTTTACAATTAGAGGCTTGCAAGCTTGTGCAATCTGCATGAGGCAAAAGAAGGATTATTATTAGCAAAGTAGAAACGAATGAACAGAAATGAGGGTAATATATGAGAAGAGGACTAATCTCAAGCTTGTGAAAATGAGTGTATTGCAAGGACTAAAACAATGGACTAACCAAGAGCAATCCCCATCCAGTCGGCATGAAGGCGAGAATGATGGCTATGATGTCACGAACGGTCATGTGGGGGAGTGCTATTAAGGTGATGAAAACAGCTAAAATCGAGAGGAAAACGATCCCTTTAAACAGTCGAAATAATAGCTGAAACTCCGCGCTAAACCGTCGCGTTCCAACAGATGCAATCTGCAAGAGTCCAACTGTAACAAATTAGAACAAAATCCAAGAACAGGAACAACAATGCATAATATTAAATTTTCATAATCGCAGTCATACAGAACTCAAGCGAAAAATAAATAAATAAACAAATAAAGAAATAAAGAAAGCGCAATCTTAGCCCTTCTTTTCGTAGGTTGTTTTGTTCGATGTTTTTTTGGTGTTTGATGAAGTCTTTCAAAGTGCAAAAACAGAGAGAGTAAAGTGAAACTTTCTAACTACGTTACAACAAAATTGATCAAACAAATATTCATGACTAGATGTTATAATTTTGAAGAAAACGTTTGGACGTTTCTTTTCAAGTATGCAAAAATTCCATTGTTCTCAAGCAAAAATAGAATCTCTCATTTTCTTCTCAGCTACAGGAAAAAGAAAGATAAAATGGTAGTTTTTGGACTTGCTAATAGATCATAATTATTCATAACTTGGAAATTATAAGAAACTTTTACCACTCACCTTTGTCAGGAATAAAATTGCCACAATTATAAGCAAGGAAACACCATAAACCTGCATGACACATGAGAAGAATTTCAAAAGTTAAATTTCCACTGCATTTGTAAGAGAATGTTGAAAGAAAAAGAGGTAATATAAAGCATAATACCAGAAAACTTTTTGTATTCTTAGTGATGGTCAGGTGATACACAAGGCCATACTGATAGAAGAAAAAGCGCAGCGCCAACAGAATCTCAACAATTACACCACGCTTCCCCGAGTAACGAAGATGCTCTTGTTCCTTTTCCCACCAGGATTCCCAACTTTTTTCGGGGGAGACGCCTATCCCTCCGCTATTGCTTATCCACTTATTCCAATCGTTCCAGTCATCAACAATCTTTTGCCACTCAAATCCTGATGGGTTGAAGAGGAAAGGAGCATAAAGCCATGTTCCCACCATAAACCATATTGAAACTGTGATGTAGATGTATGCGGCTACCCCTCTATAAGAATGACCAAAGATGTGGTACACAAGAAGCAAGATCATTAGCTCAAATCCCTTTACGAAATGGCTCCTCGAATATAGTCTATAATTTTCAGCAAATTTGGCATGGAACACCACGAATCCGCGGCCAGTTCCTCTGTATTCGGCTCCTCCATGAAGCAAAGTTCTTCCATAGTAGTGAGTTTTTGTTCCAAGAGAAAATGTGAAGAACAGAGGGGCCATTTGAAGTTGCATAAGTAAGAAATCAGTTAGCGCATTTCGAAACCCCCTCTCCAAACCAATTTCCATAATCATAGGCAAGGCCATCAGAAGTCCAATTTGCACAAAGGACTGAGAAGCAAGTGCTACTTGGAGAGACTTGTTGTCTCGAAGAGCTCGCTCCTTTCGCAGCGCCTCATCAAGCCCACTAAGAACAAGATAGAGACGTCCGTAGAGAAACACATAGACCGTGAGCACGGTCAGCTGTCAAAGAAGAAATAATTTAGTTAGTATGACTACAACGAATAACGCCAAGAGTATACCAACTCAACTTTTAGCAATAAAAACTGACACTAATGTGAGTTCTCATTTTTTTATCAACGAGTGTTTAAAAATTGTCACATCAGTTAGTATGAAAACGCTGCTTCTACCATTAAAAAAAAGAAAAGACAAATTATCTGCCATGTAAATTGGTATAAAAAACGTCTCTACATTTATCAGTAATCTTACTGCAGATTATGACTTAATTGATAAAGAAGCGGAAAAAAAAAAAGAAAAATATATCCATACCAAGGTGCTGAAGTAGAAGCCGATTGTGGTAACGTAGCATGATAACATACGGAAGAAATCAAATCGATGACCAAGTCTATAGATGTCGCGACTCATTGTCTGCTCACCATTCCCGTTAGCTATCTTCGCCTCGAACATTGATATCTGGTTGAGTCCAACATCCCTTCCTTTACCTACTTGGATGTATTCATGATGGGTAACAGTGCCTTCGCGCAATGTAGAATTAAAACCTGCACACAACAAAACAAGTATGTGACAAAATGAAACCTTGTATGGATCAAGGCAGAAGAACCTCTGGAGTGGAAAAACATTATGCATTACCTGCAAATATGTCCTCACTTAAATTAATGGTTTTGGAAGCTTTGCTAACACCTCCTCTTGTCAGGTGAAATAGTCTATCAAAGACATCTGGATGACCGTAGTGGAACCGAACCCTGAACAATGAGTGGAACATTACATAAAACTAGCAGAAATTTTGCTGTTCAGGGTAATAAGCAGGACCACCAAAACTAGATGTTCAATTGGCTATAGAAACATGAAACCATTGTTTTATAAACAAGACTGCTTTAGTAAATTAAATAATGAAAAAACAAAAGGTTAAAAACTCTTACTTCAGAGGGTTAGCCAACAATCTCTGCCCAATAGTTACAAAACTATGCTCCTGATTGGACATGAACCACGCCAGAGATGAGACACTGAATAAATTCACAAAACAAAATATTAGCAACAGAATCATTCCATGGGATCAAGGACCAGTTTGGTATTGCTTTTGAAGTCTCTAAAAGTAACTTGAAACTTTATTATGCAAACAGTGTTTAATAAAATACATATAAATACTTTGCAAAAAAATATTTTGAGAAGCTAAATTTTTTAGCTTTTGATTGCTATTTTGGCCACGAATACAAGGCGTGCTTCTTTTGAAAGCAAAGAATATCCCACACTGAACTTAAGTCTTGGAAGAATCCGAATTGAGAGAAAGCAACATAATTGAATACCTGCCAGTGAATATATGCTCCCTAAGTCCAAGAATAGTTGGATGTCTCACACCATCATGTTTTTCAAGTAATTCTTGCAACAAGTTTCTCATCTTGAAGGCTTCTTCTAAATAATTATCCTGTTCGATGGTGCACAAAAATCCAGTTGGCTAATGAAGTTGCAAATGCTACAAAACAGATATATAAGACAAGCCCATGAGTAGAATTGTAAGATGTGACCTGATTCATATCTATTGTTTGCAGTGCTTCCCCGCGTGTGAAAATTATGGCGTGATTTTGATTTTCGGGCTTTCCCTCCCCCAAAAGCGCAGGTCCGGGTAACTTTATCTTGTAAATCAACTGCACAAGAAGATCCTCACAATCAGTCCCAAAGCGTTGCTATTATAGTTCACTGAGGCTGCATTTTGCAGGAAAGCTTTATTCCATTTATGCACATATTTACATGATTCCTTGAATTTGAAGACTTGATTGTTTTGAAAAACCAATTCTAGTTTATTTTTTATCCAAAATCCACCTACCTTCCAATAGACTTTTAAATGAGTGAGAGAACTCTATTAACCTTGTTATGAGCATTTATTGCTCCACTATTTTCTGCATAACTTGATATTGTATATGTGAGTGAACTTTTGGAGGTTGTCAAAGTTAGAAAACCCCTTGAGAATGATCTTTTAAATTCCATATAAGGGCAGATTCAAAAGAACTAGCTCATCATTTATGTCCATCAGTTCGAGTGCGTGGTGAGAGTTCGGTTCCTATGAGTACAAAGTCTTGAGTGCATACACTCATTTTCCTTAGCGTGCACTTGTTTGTCCATACTATAATAGACTTCATTTACTTCATGTAATTTCTTGACTAATCTAAGAGAATAGAAAGGGATGAATTATTTAGTACAACACTTCTCTGGATTAAGGAATTTTACCTGGTCCAAACTTTGATCTGGCTCGGTAGAATCACTTCGCTTAGCCGGCACCTTCACAAGCTTCGAATAATATACCTTTTGAACTTTTGGTTTGAATTTATCTTTACTTTTATCTACGGATTTTTCTTTACTTGCTTCTATGTACTTATCTTCCTTGATCGGCTCTTCAACCTCATCAATATACGCTATTCGAAGAGACGGGTAACTGGCACAAGGAAAGAAACCCGACTAACCATAATCAACATGTCATAAAAGTAATAATAATACGCAAAAGAGAAAAAAACTGAGAACTAACTTACATTCTCATAAGCTTCAAAATGTCTTTTGCTCGAGCTTCTCCAGAACGTTTGTCAAGACCATACTGTTGGCATGAAACAACATATGTGAACTTCATATCAGCTATTGCTTGACATTGTACCATCAATGACCTTTCGCCCAGCTCTGCACTGTTCAATTCTGCAGCCTTGTAGCCTTTCATTAGCTCTATAAAAAAGCAATAACCAATTTTTACAGAAGTTACTTCTTGTACAAGAAAAATATTTTACAAATTATTTAAAACAAAACTTCAGTACCATCATCCTTAGCCATATCCAAGAAGGCCTGAAGTTCCAAAGCTTTTCGGTAGTACATCATACCCCGCACTTCCAAATGTCGAAAGCAAGAAACATATAAAAGACCAATTAGTAATCAAAACATAAAACTTCAGATAGAGTATGAAGCAAAAGAAAAGGATTATTTTCATCTTTGTCCCCTGAACTTTAAGGTTATTCTCACTTCCCTCCCTTAACTTTAAGAATTTCACTTTGCACCTTGAATTTTGAATTAGTACTCACTCAGTCCATTCTGTTAGAATTTCTAGTAAAAACAAACAGAAAAACAAGGGAATTAGTCTCACCTAAAGAATTTATGTCCAAGCAAAAAGACCACATCAGTTCACCAAATCCCACTTTTTTCATCCATTCTTAACAGAAATTCTAACAAAAGGGATTAAGTGGGAACTAATTTAAAATTTGGGGAGGGGGGACAAAGTGGATGAGAATAATCCAGAAAGAGAGAAAAAAAAAAAAAAAAGGATTGTCAAATGCACAAGCAGACACAAAAAATAGGAGAAAGTACAACATGTACTCAATTTGCACACAGAATTCATAGTCACATATAGGAAGTTAATACGACGTGCTAAAGAAAACTTATACCTGTTTTTGTCAATGTTTGACCTCTATATGATGCCCAAAGACAAAGTTGTTCTTCTAGTTCTACACTGGTCCTTAGTTGTTCTTCGCTTTGACAATCCATACGTTCAAGAAAGTTTGCCCATTCATCTGTATTAAAATAAAATACCAATTTGAAAATGGACATAAAAACAAAAAAATAAAAATAAAACAAAAAAAAAAGAATAGAAAAAGAACCTGGAAAGATCTTTTGCAAGTAAAAAAGGACAGAAACTCCATCTTCATTTGGTTTTTCCAAGTTATCTATAGAGAATGTTACGTCCTCCGTATAGTATGGTGTTAGGATTCTACCAAAAGATATAAAAACATGTCACAGAGAGAATAAATAAATAAACAAAAACAAAGTAAAGCAAATATGAAACCAGAATCTTTGCTGATGGTGTTTCCTCTCTAGCTATCCTCTTTTTTTTTTTTTATATAAGAAACGGGAAACTGGAATTTTATTGATAAAATAAATTGAAAGTTACAATAGAAAGAAAACTAAAACAAAAACAGATATAAGACTAATCTACTGTAACAGATTATCCCAACCCCTTTGTAAGTCTAAAAACAAAAAGGAAGCAAATTCTTTGCTCTGAAAAATCAATAAGGCTACCCAATACTTGATTCTATCCCAAACTTCCGAAAACTCTTCCTCAGTATCTTCAGATATACATTTGTTTCTTTCAAACCATAGTGCCCACATGATGGACAAAACCGCCACGTTCCTTAAACTAGCACATGTCTTACTTCTTCCTCTCGTAAAATCACCCTCCAACAGCTCCACAATGCTGCTCAAGGGGGCTAATAACTATCACAAATATTCAATCAATATAAATAATTATTAAAACTACGATGGTTCTCTTTAGATTCTTATGCCCTAAATAATAATTTTCTAGTTGGAGCCATTAAAGATTGTTTTTTCTTAATGTACATAAATAAACCATCATCAAAAGAAAATTTGTGACGCAAAATATATAGCACATATGCACTTATTCTATATTCGATTTATATAGTATATTTTCCACAAAAATTAATACTAAAAAATGTCTATCCCAAATAACAACGACAACAACAACAACAAATAAGTATAACTATGAAGGTCAAGATCGGGGTAGATAACTGAATATAAATATTTTTCCCTGCCCTTTTTTTTTTTTTTGCAAGATCATCAATACGTTTTGATTTCCATGAACTAGTCACTAGAACACAATACATTTCCAACCTTTACTATTTTGCAAAAGATTAATTTTTTCCCTTTCTAAATCTATCTTACACTCAAATGTATTTTTATTTAAATACTAGAGGAAAAAATCTATTTTTTGTGTAATAAGTAAAAAAGCAAACAAAGTAGAATGTCAAACAAAAACAAAATAAATGAAATGTTATAAACATGTCACAATCACAAAAAATTTGATTACTTTGTTAGAATGCTCTATTTTTTTTATATGCATTCAACTGAAGAATTTATTGTATATGCTTTATTTTTTGAAAAGGGTCATGCTTTATTTTTTGAAAAGGGTTTTGTACACTGGAGAAAAAATCAAGGAAAAAAACTAGAGGAAAAAAAACAATTACACTAACTTTAAAATATAATCCAAACTCTTATGGAAGGAGAAAAGATCTTGCAAATTTTTAGAAATATAAATTTGACTATGATTTAAGATAACATTTTTTTTTTATTTTGAGAGGAAAATAAATAAGATAATTAATTTTTTAGGGAGGTTTTATATAAATCTATACAAATACATATATATAATTCTAAACAAACAAAAGTTGGGGGGAGCCCCCCTTGGGCCTTCAGTGACTTTGTCATTGATCATCAACAAGGGCATGGAAAAACAACTTACATGACAACAAACCCGACCCCGCTAACTTCCATTCCCGCCTATCCGAGATCCAATCACACACTCTCACCCTCTCTAAACAGGGCATCAACTCAACCAACTAACCCGTCTCCCTCTCTCTAGGGTCTATCCTAAAATGTGATCCAAGAGATTACAAGATTAACATCCGTAGAGTAAAAAGAGGAAACTGAGCTATTATGACCAAATGAAAGGCGATAAAGCCTCAGGAATAGGGCAGAAAATGACTCACTACCCTCCCACACATCCTCCCAAAATCTCACACTTCTTCCATCCCCCACTCTAACCTTGATGTTGTTAAAAAACGGCCCATATAACGAATGAATAGCCTCCCACAGACTTCTATAAGTTACCCTCGAAGCCTCCCTTGTTGTCCAACCTCCAAACGTGGTGCCGTACTTACTTCTAATAACTTTATGTCACAAAGAATCAATCTCTTTTGGAAACCTTTACAACCACTTAGAAAGTAATGCACGATTTCTAAACACCAAATTCCTTATCCCCCAAACCATCTTTCTCCTTTGGAATGCAAACCTCCTCTCATGCCACTAGATGGACTCCTTTCTCTTCCTCACCCCCACCCAATAGCCAATCCCTCATCATTTTTTCAATCACCAATGCAACTCTTTGGGAATGCAAAAAATGGATATAAAATAGATTGATAAAGAGGACAACACTGATCAGCCTTCCTCCACGTGATAATGATTTTTTCCAACCATCTAACCTCCTAGCAACCTTAATAACAACAGGCTCCCAAAAACTTGCTTTCAAAGGATTTCGCCCAAGCGGTAATCCCAAATACTTTATTGGCCAAACACCAATCAAACAGCCCACAATGCTAGATTGCCTCTCAACCTCTTTGGGGACAACATCAATTCCCAAAAATATGCATTTTTCCAAATTTATCTTCAAGCCAAAAACAATATAGAACACAGCTAACACTCTCAGTAGCCATTGGAACTTAATTCGTCATTTTTCCAAAAAAAAAAAGTGTCATCTGCAAATTGTAGGTCGGACACTTTTGACTCTCTTTCCATAGACTTCCATACATCTAATAAGCCCTTGATCCACTATTTTGTCCACCATCCTTTCCATAAAGTAAGCAACTAATGTGAATAAAGAAGGGGAGAATGGACCACCTTGTTTTAGGCCTCTCTCCCCTCTGAACTTAGCCCTTGGTCTAGCATTAATCATGACTAAATATGAAACCGAACTCAAACAACCATTAATCCAGCTTCTCCACTTGGCTCCAAAACCCTTCTTTTCTAAAGCAAAGTCAAGGAAACCCTAGTCGACAAGGTCATAAGCCTTTTCTACTTGATTGGTAATCTTCCACCACCTCATTAGCAACAAGCACTACGTCTAGGATTTGTCTATCCTCCGCGAATGCCCCTTGAGCTTGCGAAACTATAGTTGCCAAGACCTTCTTCAGCTTTGCCACAAGAACCTTAAAAATAGTCTTGTATGAACTAGTAACTAGGCTAATTGGCCTACAAACACTAATTTTATAAGAGTTACCTTTCTTAGGAATAAGGGCGATGAATGTCTCATTAGTAATTCCATTAATGATGCCGTTAGAATAAAATTCCACCAACACAACCAGCAAATCTAACTTGACCCAGTCCCAACACGACTAAAAGAAACCCAATGTGTAACTGTCTGGCCCCAAAGACTTATTTCCATCATAGTCAAAGCACCTCTCAACTGGCTTTGTAGAGACGAATACAGTTCACTAAAAAAAATTCACAACTTCATTCACTATGTCATCTTCACTATCAACTATCCATCCACCGGGGTTCTCCAATTTAGAATCATGTTCTTTGTTTTCCCTGCATTCATCAATCTATGAAACAATTTGGAATTTGTGTCCCCTTCCTTTGCCCATTTAAATTTCAATTTCATCATCAAATACCTTTCCTCTTTCAATAACAACTTGTTCCACACCACCCTTATCTCCGCTCTTTCCTCATGTAATTTGTTTTACCATAACATGGTCCCTTCCAATTTATCAATCTTAACCAATCACTTAGACAGCTTCAATTTTTGAATTCCAATGCCCCCGAAAACCTCCAAATTCCATTTTTTAAAGAGAGGCTTAATATGTTTCAGCTTTGACATGAACTTATATCCCACCCACCTATGTACTGGAACATGACTCCACCATGTTACCATTTCCTCTTTTTGTGCTCCAGCCAAATATTTTTGAAACTGAATGGACTAGGACCCTAGGAAGGTGGATTAGTTGATAAAATAATAGGACAATGACTTGGAATGCACCTTACCACCACTTCATGCCTTGAATATGAAAACATGTCACCGAAGCTTGATGTGTAAAAATCTGTCCAATCTACAATATATAGGCTTTTCCAGAAAATCGGACCAAGTAAACAACGCATTATGGAAAGGTGGGTCATTGAGCTCCATCACGCAAATCAGCTCGTCAAACATCCTCATGCTTCGGGTAAAAGAAGGGCTGTTTAATTTCTCATCTACATTAAGTATCACGTTAAAGTCACCCCCCAAACACCACGTATCTCCACAAATCTCCCACAAGCTATTTCTTCACAAAATGATCCCCTCAATGAACTGTGATTGGGACCATAAATCCCTAAAAACCATCAATCCTCAAGCCCTTCCACTTGAACATGAATTAAAGCCAAATAATCTCCCACTAAACTTTCCAACACTTGCACTCTTCTAGCATTCCACACTGCCAAAACACCACCCGATCTACCACAAGCGGAAGTAGAACCCATTCTCTAAACCGTGACCTCCAAACGCCACTAATGAATCTTCTATCAACACTTTCTTTTTTACCCCTTGTAATGCCAAAATGTCCAGTTCTTCTTCACACACTATGACACTATCTCCTTGATGCTCCTCCTTTTCATGGAAGAACAAGAGCCTCTAATGTTCCAAGACATGATCTTCATCTTAACCCATTCATGCCTGATTGCCCTTTAATTTATCATAATTAACATTGAAATCAAGATTTCTCAACTCCTGATTGCCCCCTCTTTTTCTTACCATTGTGCAACACTTATCTTTAAATTCCTCTTTTTCTACCAGCATATGCTTCAAATTCAGCTTCGTAGTCAACACCAATACGTCACTCCACTAAATCTCTTTCCCATTGACTCTCACAAATTCACCACCCGAATACCCACTGCCCTTAACACTTTCATTAGCCCCCTACCCTCCTACTTCCTCTTGGTTTGCTATTGGTACTTGAAATATGAACATGCAATATTTTGGTCACGTGTGTGAGGTGAAGGATCGGAAGAAGGATGCATAAGGCAATAATTAGTCTCCACAAAATCAACAATTTACGTACTCTTTACGCTCATCCCTATCCTCATCTTACAAGTGCATTAGCTCACAAAATGGCCAAACTTCCCGATTTAGATTCTTAGTTCATAGACCAAAATGGTATCATGATCCTAAGCTCTCCATCCTCTTCTCTTCCTTCTTCCTTTTTAACTCTATCGTTGCATATTGTCTTCCTATATCTTTCCCTTTCTCCTCTCTCTCTCCCTCTCTTTTTCTATTACAAATATGATAAAATATTGCTTTAGGATTGGCACATGTATGACTGAAAAGAAAAACGCAATGGTGGTTAAGGACACTTCATAGCGGAAAGCATGTTCCGAACTTACGAGAATGAAAGCATGTTTCGAACTTTGGGTGCAGGAGGCATGTCCATAAACAATGAATTGGAGAAGAAAGAAATTCGCCTTCTAGCTTCCAAGTTTGACGGTACATCCATGGCCGACTCCTTCTCTGTAAGCAATAGTTGAAGTCTTTTGATCTGTAGAGACAATATATATGAATCCATATGTGATCAAACTTTGTAACAAAATTAAGCTCAAATATTTACATAGATTTATTCAAGATAAGATAAGAGACAGAGGATAAGTCTTGAATAGGAGTTTTAAACCAGATATAAGAGATGCATGTACTATACAAGGGCTAGTTCTCATCTCTTATGTTATTTAAATAGATTGAATAGTGAGCAAGACTAATTCTTACAAACTTCTCTACACAAATAACACTCAAGTGAAACTTTTGATGGTAGATATAACCTAACTGTAAATCCACAGCTACTATCTATTTGATAGTGTGTTTGTTTCACTAGTCTGAACAAAAAAGCTTTGGCTCAAATTGGTTTTACTATATCATTTTCTCTCACCAAGTTTGGATTTTTACCATGTTTCCAATTCAAACTTTCAATCCACCAACGAAACCGAATATCCCACAAATCCCTCACCCGAAGATTCAAGGAAGAAACAAAAAAAAATACCTTCTCTTTCCAAGCATCAATTTCTGAGGTTACGGGGAAATTAAGCGCACCAAAAAACTTATATTGCTTATCAAGAGACGTCATTCCCTCATCAATTCCATATGATCCGCCGCCATGTGTTGACTCAAGCAAGCTTCGAGTTAGAAAAAGAAATGCAAAATAAATGTTAAAAGAAAAACAAGATGAGATTCTTAACACATATTGCATTTAGAAAAAAGTTCCTTCCAATCATTTACCTAGGAGACTCATCCTCCAAAATGTCCCTTGTCACAATCTCTAGCATATTTAGCAAGACAATTGCAACTTGATCCTTGTCTTCTTTTTTGTTTGCCAACTACAATAGTCCGAGCAATATAGTTAAAGTAGGTTATCTTTATTTTAACATAAACATGTCAAACTTTTTTTTCCCCCTTTAAGAAAAAGGATTACCAAATACTTTATCAGCTCAACAGATTGTTCATAGAGGCTAGGGAGAGCACTCATGTTCAATTCTTTTATCAGATTGCGAGAACTGATATAGTCATCAACTGTGGTAAAAATATACTTTATGACCCTGGAGGCAAATAACAATCACAGAAATGACAAGAAAACTTGAGAGGAAAAAAAAG
This sequence comes from Artocarpus hirsutus, assembly GCA_946598075.1. Taxonomy (NCBI): domain Eukaryota; kingdom Viridiplantae; phylum Streptophyta; class Magnoliopsida; order Rosales; family Moraceae; genus Artocarpus; species Artocarpus hirsutus. The sequence goes on from CAMOHE010051140.1 coordinate 13,460, forward strand.
AAGAAAAACTACTTATATAATATGCATTCAAGGTATTAGTGAAACTTACACTCTTTCACGTTCTCCTTGAACCAGAGAATTAAAAATACTCTTAAACGAAAGGTAACACTCGCGAACAGCACAGCACATATAAGTGTCGTTACTCATTCTCTTTTCTAGCTCGCTGTCTTTCCCAAAGCTATCTTTCGCCATATCTAGTGCTATTGGGATCTACAAAGCAAGTACGAGGTGATACATATGTTGGCCTCTATCAGCTGATAATGATAATAGAAAATAAATTAAATTATGTGATTATAAGATAGACCTTGCTAGCAAGTAAGAAAGGAGGCCATTGGATAATGTCCACATCAGGGTCAGCCATGTAAGGTACAAGCAACAAGCTCATCTCCCTGAAACACATGAACGACTTATGTACAATATAAGCATTATGAGTAATGCCAAGTGTACCAACTCTTTTGTGTTGAGCTTCTAATACAAACTCACGATGACAGATGAGTTGTCATCTTTTTATTAGTCGATGCGTCTTGTTAACACTAATTGACGGGTAATTTTTTAAAGGATAAATCTCACTGGAACAAACTAAATTTTGAAGACATTTCCAGTTTGTCTCCCAAACTTCTCCCTTTGCCCCTTGACTTTGAATTAGTCTCACTTAACCCCCTTAGAATTTCTATTAAAATCAGACAGAAAAAGAGGGGTTAGGTGTGTTCACGTATTCTTTCTCCATTTATTTTCAACAGAAGTTCAAAAAAAAAAACCACGTGACTGCACTCCTTTTATTCCATCTGTTTTTAACAAAAATTGTAGCATGAGGACTAATTTCAAATTCAGGTAGCAAAATGGAAGTTTTCAAATTTCAAGGCGAAAACTAAGAATGACCCTAAAGTTTGGGGGCAGCGGTGAGAATAATTCTTTCTTAAAACAAAACACCTACTAATGAAAGAATGATCACTTGCATACCACGTCAATTGGGGTTAAATAGTTGGGACCCTTAACATTATTCTGGATTATATATGGTACAGACATTCTAAATCAAAGTGTGGTTAGAACGATAAGTAAAAGAAGGAAGATGGCTGTATCTTTGTTTCATTTTACCTATTATTTATTAGATCTTCCTCTCTGAAACTAGTGATTATTTCATTCCACAACTGAGCAAACTTTGCTGCCTTCTCTTTCTTAGATAGGACCTGGCATGATCACAAACTTGTTTAGGACTTAAAACAAGGGCTTTTAAAAGGTTAAGATCCTGAAATGTAGGTATTGCAGTGACAAAAACAGCAGCAGAACCTCGTCATATTTGCGAAAGAAAGCATCCTTTAGCCTCTTCTTTTTGACCGGTTCATTCGTATCCTTTGGAATCAAGCAAGCATTAAAAGCACCGGGAATCGTTTGAAATCGAGACCTTAACATTACCAGAGTCCGAATCTAACAACAAAGACAAGTAACAATTTATGCTTCTGATTCAACAAGAACTATAAATATTAAAGTTTGTAGAACAAGAAGAACAAATTTCACCAACCTCACCAAGACGCCTAAATGCACCATATATGCCTCCGAATATTGTCGAGAAAATAGCATACCAAATTTGAGTGTCCATAAAGTAGACCTACAAGAATAGTCAATGTTAAAATCTCAACTAAGTTGAAAAGAGGTAAAAAAAATGATTAAAAAGTGTTACATGAGGGCGTAAAGAGACATACAAGGACAATAGGAGACCAAAGCGCAATCACCACACCAATGTTACCCTTGGCTGCAAAGTGTAAACGATGAGTTATATAATTTAACTATAATGGGAAAATTATTATTGTAATATATTAAACTCATGTCCTTACCATTGGGGAAGAACTCATGCCATTGATAGGTTCTGATGTGAACATCCATAACGGATTTTGTTGGACCCACAAGAGGTTTAATCTGCCAAAAAGCAAGATTTCCATACCATTACCATTCCCAAAGACTCAAACTTATTTGATCTAACCAATATTAAAAAAGTACATTGCTTTGTATGTTCCTACATAAATGCAATTACAAGTATAATTTATTTTCATGCATACATAAATTTTCAATCCCGTTTCACCAGGTTCCTTTTTAATACATGTTTTTTTTGCCTCCATTTCATAGCTGATGACGATATCATATATAGAGCTAAACGTCATAAAAGCAATTATTGCTGATAAAAATACAAAAGGATAAAGCCAAAGTATAGCAATCTAGGAGACTAGGAAACTAAATTAAGCCAAAACATGATGAAATGGTCACAGTCCCTTCTTACTAATAGGTATAGAAAGCTATCTATGGAACAGAAAGGTTTTTAACACTCTACGACAGACCAGAGATTTACCTCAACATAGTAACTGAATGCCAATTTTGATATAAGCAAGAGAACCCAAAACATTGTGTACCTTGAAAACCAAAGCAGTTTTATATCAGTAACACCGAAGTATTTCTAGTTCAAATCATCTCAAGAGCAAAAATAAAGTAAAAACAAAGTTATATGTTTACTTAAAAAGGGAAAACAAGCTCTCGTGCATTCCCCTTCCAACATAGAGCCGAGGCTGCAAAATAACAGAAAAGGAAAAGGAAAGGATCAGATTATAGACATATTGACCAAAAAAGAGTATAACATGAAAGTGAAACAAATAAATAAATAAATAAAACCCACTTTCAGGAATGACAGCATTTTAGTCCACCAATCGTCCCAAAAGTTGAAGGCGTTAGTATTGGAAAATATAAATTAAATAGGTTCAAGACATGAACATTTACTTATAAAACCCAAAAGATGTAAAGGGACCTAACACGTGATAACAGTTGCTTTAATATCATATTAAGTTAGAAACTCACACAAATGTAAGCTGCTACGAGGTTAATTAGTATTTTAACATAACATCTAAAATCATCTGTTATCACTGCAAAGCAACATCAATCTTACAAAATCTTTTACAACTAGCAACTTCATACCTGAGACCACCACATCACAAGGTTCAAAATCCTTGAGTTTGACCTTTCAAGATACCGGCGAAACCATGGGAAAAGAAACAATAGTACTGATAGCATGTTTGGAGCCAAGTAAATGACAACAGCCATAATGAACACAGAAGATGAGCCTCGACCATTGCCAAGCCAATTTTTCATAGTCTGTGCAAACCCCGAAGGGTTTTCCAAGCCATATGCATAAGTCACCGGTAGAATGATGACCCAAGCCGCTGCTGTGATGACCTTTAAAATGTATCTAAGCTGGACATGAAATGACATCGTCTTCCTTGCTTTCCAACTTAGAATTACATCAAGAATGGCTGCAAGATGGAAAGATAAAAATAGTTTTATCCTTAGAAATGATCAGAAAAGCAAAAATCAATCTAATACTTGAAATGTTTTGTGTTTTACTATGATACGGAGTTGAAAGTAAAAGCAAATTTAACCTATAAGAGAGACGACCACAAGGAAGCTTTCAAGAAGACCATTGAAATTGGGTAAATAATTTATTTACAGTTTTCGCACGCTATTATTTCAAGAATATGATTCAATTGCTTGTGTGTGTTAAAAAGGCCAATTGGTTGGTTATTTGGAAACCCAAGGTTCCTACTAAAGTTCAAGTTTTTTGTTGGCTATTTGCTCTGAAAAAACAGAATACTCACGACTTAATGCAGCTCAGGAATCCTTTTCTTACAATTTCTCCAGGATGGTGTGTTTTATGCAAGTGCAGTGAAGAAACAACGAATCATCTGTTTCTCCTTCGCCCTTTCTCTTGGCAAATTTTGTTTAAATTTTTAAAAAAGTTTGATTTTGTGTGAGTACTTCCCAGGGTTTGCAAGGATATTCTTCACATACTTTCTCCAACTTGTTTCTCTCCCAGAGGAAGAATCCTTTGGAGGAACACTTTATTAGCTTTTTTTTGAGGAATTTGATTAGAAAGAAATAATAGAATTTTTAACGAGATTGAGGATGAATTGTCTTATGGGATAGAATTAAATTTTGGATTTTTTTGTGGGTCTATAGGGATAAAGAGTTTGGTAGTCCCATTTTTTTAAAATTTGGTTAGGAGTTGGGCTCCTTTTTTGTAATCTCCCTATTTTGATTTGTGAGGAAACCTCATCCTCTCTTCTTTGTACATCTTATTCAGTTCAATAAATTCAGTTTCTTGTTTAAAAAAAAGGCCAATTGGTTAACAGCCACAACTTTAGTGATTTTCTGGCACATCTTTTGCCTTCCCAAAAGTTTTGTGGTTTGGCACTTTCATCTTTGAAACATTTTCCTGTCAATACCACTAATGCTCCTTAGCATTAAACAAGGTTCAATCATAGGAAGCATTAAGATCCATAAAATGCATAGGTGTTTATTGAGCCTCTAGCTCCACAAGAGAGAAGGGAAGGCCCCATAAAGGAAGAGGGTCCATCACCGAGATTAACTACTTCTATACAAACAGTGCTATGGGGCAGAAGTGATACTGAGCACCACACGCTAATAGAATAAAAGCCCCATGAAGGGTTCACCTTCTATTAGTTGTAGCGCTTAACACCAATCGTGCATCAAGTATTCTTTTTTTTTTTTTTTTTTTTTTTGTACATACCTTGTCCAAGCTTCAACACTGCAGCAGTAATAAAGATACTGAGAACCTTGTTGAAAACATCTCCCTCAAATATTGAACTTAATTTCCCCGAACCATTCCATGCAACTATGATCATCGCCTTTGTTCACCAAAAAAAAAAAAAAATGAATTTGTCCCTTTATTTAAAAGAATGTTACAAATAAATACATAAGACCATACAGGACAAAACATAATATGGGAAAATGAAAAGATATATAAAAATGAATAAAATTAAATAAATAAATAATTACCTGTAAACATAAAATATAAAAGCTCCACATTCTATCAAAGCTCCTAAATATATGTGAAAACGAGCGAATCTCAACAAAATTTGTTTTTCCAACCCACCGATCTCCTGTAAATGGTTTCCTTTCCTGAACCTGCTGAGTATTCATTATTGAAATTCAATCCTATTAAGCCAAAATCATGTCATGTGTAAAACTGGTATCTATTATTTCTGTAGAAATATACAAGTATACTCTGTTTTACAAGTGTGTACTAAAAAAAATGGTATAATGGACTAAAAAAAAAATTAAATGAAGAAAACATTGAGAAAATATAGAAACAATTAGTGAACTCAAAAAGGCTAATGTGTGATTCAAATCTTTCATAAACAAGGGAGATAACGAAAAAAAATTAACTGATCAAGTAAAACTGTCAAACTAGTTAAGTAGTTTAGATCATGTAAAGGATATGGTCTCTTTCTTATTGGCTAAGGAACCTGTTCATATTTTAGAACAGGTGACTTTGTTTTAGAGTTTGACACAAATATTTTTAATTGTATTTTAGCTTCAATTTATATATACAGCAAAAGGGAAATTTCATTATCCTGAGGTGCAAGGACTGCAATCGTCAGGCTGGCGACCAAGAGGTAAGGGTGTTGCTTATTGGAGCGCTAGAGCTCTCATACCATAAAAGAAGAAAGGATAACTCAAAGGAATTCATTTATGCCTTAAAATGTCTTCGAAAGTTTTTTTAACGGTAACTTAAAAGCCAGAGCTCTTACTTCTCTTCGTCTACGAAATAAAAGAAGTAAAACCTATACCGAACTTGCAAATATCCTATAATTATAATAATTAATAAGGAGCAAATACCATTAAGAATGCACATCCAAAATTTTAACTTACTCTGTCTTTCTCTACTTTAGGATTTGAAGCAGGCTGGCTAAAGAAAGCAGCCTCAGAACGCATAGGCCAACCTAGTTTAAAACAATCAGCCGACCTACAATTTTACACACACACACACACAAGGGAGAGAGAATATTAATATGATCATCAGTATAATTTGCTATGTAATGCCACTTAGGAAACAAATGATTCAATTAGTACCAAAAGTATTCATTCAAGTCATCATAGTTTCTCCATTGAGAATGCTTTGACTTTTCCTTGCTTCTTTGAGCTTCCTACATATGTAGAGAAACAATAAACTCATATAAGATTTTGTGAAAAGGAAACAAAAAAAAAAAAAAAAGAATTAAACCAGAAAAGAAAATTTGTGACTATAACTACCTTTATGATTATATTATATATTGGAGTGACAACTTTCCCTAGAAAAGCTTCTTCTTCGCCTCCGTAGGCCGGCTTTATGCGCTCGCCAGTCATGGAACTCACACTTCCAGCCAGCATGCCATACAATTCAAATGCCATCTAGGGAAAAAAGATAAAAATGGACAATTACAGGTTAATGGAATTTTGTAATATAGACAAATCAAGTAACAAATAGCTTGAACTCACAGTCAAGAATTGTATGCTTGAAGATTCCAATATATTTAATTTTGACTATCGGAAAGTTGTTCTTTTGAATAAAATGTAGAGTAATTCTCTGTTAAAATACTAAATAAATAGAAAAAAGAAAGTAGGCATTTCTGAGTAATTCTCTGTTAAAATACTAAATAAGTAGAAAAAAAGAGAGTGGGCATTTCTTTTTCATCCCAGAAAAAAGAACACAAGGAAACCTTAAGGCAAGGAAAAAAAAAAAGGGAAGTGTTTAAGGTTTCTTTCTATTTAGTTTGACTGTATATTTTCTTGTTAGAATATGGTGAGATATGTAGGTTTCTTTTCATGTGCCAAAATTGCATAAATTAAATATGCTAGAAAATAAAAGAAAAAAAATAATGGTATAAATGCATACATGATGATATATGTAGCAAAGGCATTCTGGCATGAATCTCAGATTTGCAGCTTCTCCCCATATAAGAAGATATAAGCCCATGTACAGTAATTTTCTCTGCTGAACTTCCTGTTGAATGCTTGGCAACCTTCCAATAAGGCCAGCCACAAAAGTATGAATAATAAAAAAAAATCATCACACCCTATTTATATGCACGGAATTCACAACTGCTCTTTGAGTCATCAGGACAAGAAGTAGATCTTAACACTAAGAGGAATGTGCTATTTGTATTACTTCAAGTAAACTAAAACTTTTTGGAGATTAAGGACCACTATTTGTATTACTTTGGCAGGCCCAAAAGTCCTTTATTTATGACAAGATTTCGATAGCATGTTTGGTAAAAGTACAAAAAAGAAGTTTGCATAGACACCGGTGCAACTTTTATAACAGTTATTTTCGAGAACCCATCGCCAGTTTGAAGTGAAAATACTACAGCAATTCAGATTCTGTGAGATAAAACACTATAGCAAAACTTGTTCAAATTAAAATTTTCTGGTTCGAACCAATGAACCACGCATCACATGAATCTGTTTTGTTTTGTTTTTTGTTTTTTTTTTTTAATTTGAGTTCTGCTTCTACTTCTTATTTTGTTGCAAGTAAAAACACCACTTTTTTTTTCACAACGGTCCTAATTTGACTGTGCCAAAGTAAGAAGCCTCACCAAAGGCTGCTTTTGCGGCCCAAGTATTTGCACCACTTCTTGTAGTTCTTGAAAAGCTTCTTCATTACTTCTGTCAGAGAGTGATCATCCAACTAAAAAGGAGAACGGAGATAGTCAATTAGCGTATGATGTTAGGAAAAAAGATAAAAGAGAACGACAACTTGACCAGCATGTAGACCTTGGCTTTCTGATCAAGCTTTGAAAATTGCCGCATGTGCACATTAGCAAGCAAGAGAATCAAGTGCTCCCTTTGGTTTGCCACATTATGTTCCTGGATTAACAAGTTAAAGATAAAAACAAACCATGGAACGGAATCAATTTTCCTTCAACTACTTCCTTTGTTTGTTTCGTCATGATCATAATCCAAAAGCAAACTCTTGCTTGCTTCTCAAAAATGATTTAAAATTGTGTTTATTTGCGTGAAAAGTGTATTGCTCATTCTGCCACTCGCTATTGCGCCTATAACTTTGTGCAAAAGCTGAAAACGAGGCTCTAAAATCACTCCCAAATGGGCTCAACAACTAGAGGCAAGCATATCACCTTACCTGAAAACCAAACATGTACATAAGCCAGTCTAGAATGTCTTCATCATCTTTCCTTTTGTACCCCTTTGGCCAAGGCAAGCCCCGAGTATTTCGAAGCATCAAGACGGCTGCTTGAATCTGCAAAAGTACATAATAAGCAAGCAATATGATGAAACAAGCTAATTCTAAACACAGAAAGTTCAAATCATCTAATAACTAAAGATAATTTCACAAACCTCAGGATATCTCATGATAGCATGATTTTGACTATCAGGATCAAGAGGAAGAATGTTGTAAGGTTTATACATCTGTGATTTCTCCTCAACCTTATTGTGAGCTTCCCAAATCTTCAAATTTAAGTAATGAGAGATCATATTTATAGGTTACTAAACAATATATATATATATATATATATATCTTAAAAAGAAAAGAAGTATAAAAGCATTATTGCTTTCACCTCTTCAGGGACAGCTTCTGTCTGGTTGACAGCTCTCAAAACCTCGAATAGAACCTTAGCAGTTTGATACGCTCTCGTCAGCCGAGTGCTGAGTTAGGAACGCGAAATACGATGTCAAAATCAATCATAATATTAGAAAACAACCCTCTTAAGAAAAAATTGGTAGACTCATCATGGAACTCAATAGAGGAGTACTGACCGATCGGCTTTATCAGCATGCAGAGCTTGAATATATTCATTGAAATAGTTTTGATAAAAGTTCTGCATTTCCCGAGCATCGCTCTTTACCTTCCCTTCCAATGTTGTCTTGTCTTCCTGAAAAGAGCCAAAGACTTGAGTGTTCTGTTTAATCTCAGATGCATGGACCATAAATAAAACATGGCGAAGAGGCTTCGGCCAACCAATTTTCTCATTAAAAAGCCAGCCATTTTGAAAACCAGGCTAAAGATGATGAATTCTTTAAGCACTGAAGGTCAACATCATTGAAGAACAATGTAATGCTTTTTTCCCGAGTATTAGGAACGCTTTAAATGTGATGAACAAGTGAAGTCAGAGCTTACCCTTTCTAGACGTTGAAGAAGGGCGGTTTTGAATTGGCGGACACCGCGGCCGCTAGATTTGGGATCTAGTCTGTGAGCTTTCTCGAAGGCATAGAACCGGCCTAAAATCAACATCGACAACAATATTAGATAATGTTTTGTTCAAGAGCACTGGACTATGATATCAATATGGATAAAAAAAATAGCATCCTGTTAGATTAAGTACAAACACATAGAATTAGAGAAACATATATTTCACCAATAAATGTATCAGTTAGCAAATTATACATGAGATTACTTTTGTGAAACTATACTTGGAAATAGGCACAACGGCAATAATGCAATTAGACATGTAAAGCATCACAGCAACTTACATAAATAAGCAACTCTCGGGTTTTTTGCCTCAACTTCATTGGCAACGCGAAGGATCGGAGCAATATCCACAAGCGAAGAAGGTACCACTTCACTGTCCAACGTTGGCTCCCCAATGTTCCTAGCAGTCTGAGCCCGCATAAGCCGCTGCGGTGGCTCATCAGACCGTCTGTTGTAAGCCATCTTTAAAGCTCAACACCCCCTTGTAATTTCCACCTCAAAATTTTTCTCTACCTGTCAACACAAAAAAGAGGGAATTTGGTAAGTTTTATTTCACAGATTGATCATACTACTGAACCTTGAGATTCTATTTGGTTTCTGAAAAACATTTGAGGTTGATCAGCGAAACCAAGTAATATTTTAGGATTTGGGACAGCAAATTCACAAGTTATGAACCATACAAACAATAAAGTTGACTTTCGTTGACTAAAAGTTATTGAGTTGACTTCAGTAGGTCAGTGATTGAGCAGTTAATCAACACTAAAAGCAACAGAACAGGTTGTAAATTCTGTTCTTGTTTTCTTCAAATAGCTTCCAATAAAAGGTTATAAAAATTAAGTTGTTAAAAAAAAAAAAAAAAAAACTACAGAGAAAAATAGAATTCTTCATATCTTCCTACTCTCCATTAGAAAACAGAGGAAGAAAAGATTTAAAAAACAAACAAACAAACAAACAAACAAACAAACAAAAGAAAGAAACTGCAAATTCCAAAAGTATCAGATTGATAATTGGTTTATCCAACAAAGAGCAGAAAAAACAGACCTTAACTGAACCATATTCTTCTTCTGGAGACCCAAATACAAAAAAAAATCACAAATCTAAAACTTCCAAATTATCAACGATAAAAGGACAAGACAATACTGATATCAAATGGGGTTTTTGCAAACTACACATAAACTTGGAAACTAACGGAGATGGATGAGAGAGAGAGAAGAGAGAAGCAAGTTTAAGTCTTACCAGTTGAAACTAGAAAGAGACATCCATGAAGCTTCCCAGAAAAAAAAAAAAGAACTCCCACTTGAATGACCAATTGATAAAAAATAAAAAGGAACTACTTGAATGCTTAAACTTGCAGAGTTATAAGCATATGAAAAGTCACCGACTTTTTTTTTGGGCAACAGAAACATGCATTTCAAGTCTGATGAAAACTATATATTTTCTCATAGCATGAGTACAACTAAAACAAGGCAAGAGCAAAGAACAATTAACAATTATTGTAATTGTGTAACAAAGTCAATGTGTTGCGTCCGTAGTCAGTTTTTCCGTCGTCCAATCAGAACTTGCCAGCTCATGACTTTCTGTTTTCTGCTAGTTACTTGTTAGTACTTGTCTTCTGTCCTTCCGAAATTCACAATTCTTTGATACCATATAAAGTTTTTTTTTTTTTTTTTTTTAAAGGCAATCTGTCAGGAGTAAAAAAAAAAATAGTCACAGCTAAGTATTTATCTTTAACCATGAGATTTACCCCAAAAAAATGATTTTCATTAATCTATGGTTTTAAAACGTATACTATTAGTAAAAAAATAATAATTTTGATTGTATTTAACGATTTTAAAATATGAATAACATGCATAGTTAATAGGTTCTATGCATAGGTTCTGAGGGAGAAGTTCTTATATAAATAAGATTAAGAAAACAAAAAGGCAAAAACAACTAGAAGAGTAGATAGGAAATAAAACATAAAACCCCACAAGTTAAAAACAAAAAGGAACCAAGAGCTTTGCTAGTTGGCCCACAAATGGAAGGCGAGTGACCATAAAAAGCATGGAGAAGTCGGTATAAAAGGAGTGCCGGCTTGGGCTGGTACTGTGGGACCTTTATCGACCCCTATAGATAACTGCCATAGTACATGTGTGTGCGTGAGAGAGAGAGACTGCAACATACAGATATATCGGATATACATAGTGTTTGCGTCGTGATCATATTTTGAGAATTTTGAAATTTACTTAGAATAAATTTCTTTTTTTATTTTTTTATTTTTCGCAAAGGACTACATAGTAGAAGCGGAGAGTATAATGATACACCACATCTGTTCTACGTAATAATAAACTTAGAAGGTAGTAACAAGAAGAATTTTTACTTCTAGCATGTCAAAGCCATTATCACATTAAAGAAATGTAGTTTTGGATTGGTTTTTCAACTACAAACAATGTAAAACTCTTACATGTTATAGTGTAAAATAAAAGTTTGCTAAAGAGAGACTCTTACATGCAAGAGTATGCGGTTTCAACAATAAAGTTTGAACTTTTTTTTCAAACACCAAAGTCATTTTTTATATGAATATTTATTTTGTATCTTAATTTCTTGGGTTAATTTCACAAAGGGCCCATTAGGTTTAAAAGTCTCATTTTAGTTCCTAATCTATTATTTTGTTTTAGTTTCAATCCCCTTTATTAGCTAGGTGTTATATATTTGACTAAAAACTTTTAAAATATCACATTTTAATCCTCAACGTATTACTTTATTTCACTTTTGGTCCCTTTACTATAATTAAGAGTTATTAGGGATAAATTAAAAAAATCTAAAGTGAAAAACTAAATATAATAATTTTGATGCAGGTAATTTAAAAAATTTTTATTGTGATGTTAGTAAGATAAACTTTAATTTAGAAAAAGATGTACATTTTAAATAACAAGCTATGCATTAATTTATATCAATTAATATTTATATATTGTGCAGGATAACTATAATTATGAACATCATAGTTACTATATATACATGTGCATACCTAATATATTGACAAAAATATTCAACTTTATCTTTTAAAAAATTAAAGCTCTTCAAAATATCAATATGATAAATTGTTTTTATTTTATTTACATAAATCAAAATCGTTATATTTAGTTTTTCATTTTAAATTTTTTATTAGGCTTGATGCCTAATACACCTTAACGAAGGGATTAAAAATGAAACAAAGTAATTGATTAGAAACTAAAAGTGAAACCAAGTAATAGATTAAATATCAAAGTAGGATATTTAAAATATTCTATTAAATATTTAGCACCTAATTAATGAAGGGAGGAACTAAAACTGAAATAAAGTAATAAATTATATATCAAAATAAGACTTTTTAAATATTAACAACTAAAATAAGGCTCTGAAAGTACTCTAATTTTTTTGTTTATTTCCTAAACCCTTTTCCAACAACCCAAGAGAAACAAACAAACAAACAAACAAATAAATAAATAATAAGTTAAATTTTTTCTTTCAATGAAAGCTTTTTAGAATTTAGATATGGCTTCTTCAATACACTATTATATATTTTGAGAGGGTCACTTTCATGCATTGTATAATATACACATGTAAATTTCACATCACTATCTAACGACGACTTTAGTTTTTCTTTTCTTTTTTTTAAGTTAGACGACTACTTTACTTGACCATTAAGAAATTACTAAATAATAAGACTTTTATTTGTAAATCTTAAGAGATAAGATCTTAAATGGAAAAGCAGCTATTTATTATATGTATTTTCCGTCACTTGCTTATGACAACCTCCACTTGGTTGCCAAAATCCTTATTTTATGCTTACATTTATAAGGTGTTTGATATTTTAACTTTCAATCAAAATTTTTAATCATTATGATGTAAAACTCTCATATGTTGTAATAGTTTTAACCAATGTTTTTAAACATTTTATTTATCTATTAAAAGATAAAAGATAAAAAGAGATTTATTGTAATTTTTCCTTTTGATTGAAACAAAAAAGAAAAAAACGATTTCACAATCCGATTCAAAAAAATAATGTAAAAAACTATTGTTGTAGGGTGAAAAGTTTACTAAACTGTTTTTATAGGGTAAAAAGCATATATATGGTAAAAATATTATTCAGTTTTTAGACGTCAGACTTTTTTCATTAAATGTAATCGTTTTTTTTTTTAATTCTAAAGTGATGGTCCCACTAAACCCTTTGGATTTTTCTCTTCTTTGGGTATCCTATCATAATCTCTAAAAAAAAAGTAATACTATTAGTGTATTTTAAACAATGATAAAAATTATAAATTATAACATATAAAAGTTTTATATTATAATAAATTTTAGTCTTATATTATAATATATGAAAAATTTATCTTATTTTAATTAAAATTATATAGTTAAAATTATTCTCTAAAACCCCCATCTAATGTACTATACAGTCTCTGCCACGAGTGCCCCAAGTAGTATTTATCCGCTAGTACAAAAATCAGACGAAACTTTGGCAGCCGCCCAAGAAAAAAATGATGTTTTGTTGGCATGCTTTCTTCCTTAATTTCTATTGATTACTTCGAACAACAGAAGTCCAACATATATATATATATATATATGTCAAAGACCAATAGAAAAGTTTTGGAATCTGACGCATCACTGACTAAAAAGATGTTTAAAAAGCAATGAAATTTGGCAGTAATATGTACATACGAGAAACGACAGAATTTTATCTTCAGTGATATCCATGCATATATATATATTTGTCTATATATATATATATATATGATAGTGATGTAATATTAAACAATTTGTGCGGTCCATTTACCTGCCATAAACACATCCATAATTGATGCACATATTTATGAGCTTTCTCATATCTCTACAACGACAGGAAACCACAAATAAATCGACTCAATTAATCCTAACTTAATGTGCTTTACTGTCTGTCAGTCTGTTCCATCTCCTGTCTGGCTTGCTGGAAGTATAAATTGTAGGTTTTGGAAAATAATTTTCATAAAATATAACATAAACGTGATGATAATGATATAAATTGTGTATAACAGAAAATTTTTTAAAATTTTTTATAAAACACTATAAATTATATTAATTTTATGTATAAATAAATATATAAATACTTTACTTATCGAAATTTGATCGGAGACAAAATGAAAGAATACCAAAGGACATTTGCTTTAAGATGTAACCATCGTCTTTTTCACCTCGTCCTCGACACCAGATGGATGAACGGGTGGGCGTAGAAGGAATATAATTTCTAAAAAATCACTCAATTTATTTAATTCACCTATAAATGTCAACACATGAGCGATACGGGTCTCGGGATGAATAACTTTTTTCACTCTCGTTTGCTCTTTCTTATATGCCTACTAGATGGGATTTTGGCAAAGTACTCTCAATCTTTCTAAGACTCACAAGTGTGCTCTAAATGAATAGAGAAGGCCTTTATTTATAGAGAACAAAAAAGCTAATCAATTTTTAAAAAGTCACTTTATTTTAATTTAATATCAAATATTTAATTAAAACAAAAGACATAAATTTCTCATTCCTACACTGTTATAGGTGCCACACACATAGATACTTTATCAATGTGTAGCGCCAATTCAATGAGAAGGAAGAGAAAGAATCTGCCTGTTACCCAATCTCATTTGTCTCCATGTTAAACTTTCTATATTTGAAATTAAATCATATTTATTCAAAATTAGAAATACTAAATATAGAAACTTTGTAAACAAGCTTTGATGTGCACAAGAAGGGCTTTCCTTTTGTGATATAGGCACCACATATAGTGGGACCCGCCCACTGTGTGCTCCACCCACTGTGTGTATTCCAAAACTAATTATTTTATTTTGTATTTATTAAATAATATAATTATTTAATAAATATAAATTAATTCATAATTAATTTATTTTGAGTGATATTTAATTTAGAATTCCATAATTCTATTTAAACCAATAATTCCACTTGTCCTAGTAGTGTTAACAAGGATAGCAGGCGACTTATAGACCTATAATTTCAAGCTCTAATAAAACCAATATATTAATTAAACTCTTTAATTAATATATTATTATTTTATTAATTACAATGTAACTCCACTAAATACTTGAAATTGCACTCTTGAAATTATAGATATTTAATTTCTCATTTTTTAGAGTCATCCATCTGATATAGTCATTACATATAAGTCGATTCTCCATAGATAATTCATAACTAAGCTAGGTATCCGTTAACCTCTCTATTTACTTCTTTATCCTTGAGTGCTATTGCTTATTTAATGAATAATAAATTCATCAATTTAAACATGAATGGAGCGCTCTTATTATTCAAGCCCAAAATCAATACTCAATAGAATTATTTATCTATTTCTCGTTAGAAAAAGAATGGATTGCATCTTATAATATTAAAATTACCAGCTACTGTGGACGGATTTTCCTACAGATTTTCAAATCAAGCAATTGAGAACTTGGGCCCCAAATCACCGTTAGATTGACCTGTCCACTCGGATACGTACACGAAATTAGAATTAAACGAAGGAAAAATAAAGCAGAAATGAAGAACACAGCCAAATTTATAGTGGTTCACTCTGTTAATAAAGAGCTACGTCCACTGTAGTTCACTATATGGTATTCTGTGTACAAATTGCAATATCACATGGAAACTAGGACGAAAGTAAACAGGCAAAGTGTCTTTTTTTGTATATCTTTCGCAGCTACCTCTCCGCTATATATAGACTCTGAAATTGAAACGTGGTCTTTAACCGTCAGATGGAGTGAAGTAATGCTTCACAGGTAACTGTGATACAGGGATACGTGTCGGTCGATGATTTGCTACAGAATCCACTACTTCCTCATATTCTGGTCCTGTACTCAACATGCGTTAAACGTTAGAACGTGCTATCCGTCGAACTGATACGAATGATCCAGTCGATCGGTTCGTCAAACGATCTGGACGAGCGGTACCCTGAATGAATCAATAGTCGGTTTGGGAAGCCATTCCCAACTATCGAATCGAATAACCGATTCGATCGTGCGACCCATTCGAGTCGCTCGATCAACATTGTTGGCCGCCAGGGCCCACGGTCAATTTGGGCCTGTCCGAATTGTACCCCAACAGTTAGCCCCCCACTCCTTAGTCTCATGTCATAGACTACAGGAGTGAAGATCTGATTCTGGAATCGACTGCGCGTGGCTTGGACGTCTCTTCACCTATGCCAGAATCATGACTTTTCCTTGGAAAATCGTGACAATTAACTACCCGTGACACGTGTCGGTATGCCACTGGCGATTCATTAATGATTACTGCGACGCTGACGTACGTGTCGGATTCAAAAAGGCACCGCCTCGATTTGAGCAGGAAACTGAAAAGACGTATAACCCTAGCCTTTGGATTAGATCGATCTGAAGCGATCCTAATCGTCGAAATGGTGCTCTGGAGGGTACATAAAGGCTGTCGTTTTCCTGCAAACCATCCTTCGGATTTTCAGTCTCTCTCTCTTGGATTTCTAGGACGATTTTTCTTCTGTCTCTCCCAGTTCCTTCAAATTCTTCAGGCAAGATCTTCTTTTTCATCTTTTCTTGTAATTTCCCTTCTACAATCTTGTTATTCTCCCAATTTTGAGCATTTTGATGCTGAATACGCTACGTTTCCCAAGAAAATCAGTAACCGCCAGGGCTGTTTGCCTCCATCGACTGTAAGGTATTCAAGAACTGTGTCAAGTTCTTTAAGTTTTAGGGTCCAGCGCCTTTTTGATCTTAGAAACCCTAGATTTCCCTTAGCAATTGTGTTTTATAGAGATGTCAAAATTAGTGGCCACTACTTCGAGCTCTAGCAGTGGAGATGATCCTTGGTCGAGCAATGACGAAAGGGAAGTGGACGAAATGATTCGTCAGCAAAACCTGATCGAATCGAGCGAAAGGACAGTTGGTGCCGAGACTGGCAAAACGTCTAGCCGGAGGACAGAAATGAATCAACCAGCTGGACCCTCTAGAAGAGTCGAGGACGTCGACCCACTCGAAAGGAGAAAGTTCATCTCTCCAACCAAAGGGGTATCATTTTTTACAAAGAATCCGGAGTCTGTCCTCACAGAATCGGATCTCCATGCAATAAGAACGAAATATGGGGTCCCACCTACGGTTGAGATTCGACTTCCTTACCAGGGCGAACGGGCTGATACACAGAACGACAACTGGTTTTGCATGTACAACAAATGGTTCGAGCTTGGTCTCCGACTGCCGATCCCCGAATTTATATTAGAGACCGTGTGTCACTTTGATATTTTGATGACGCAACTCATGCCAAATGGAGTTTGGCTTCTGATTACGCTGATTGTTTTAATCGAAGAGGCTAAGATAGATTTTGACATACACGATTTCTTTCGATGTTACTATCTAAAGCTGAATAGTAAAAACCCAGGTCGATTTTATTTTGTTTATCGACAGTCGAAGCAGCTTATAGGGGAGTTTGCTAACGTGGATAGACGTTGGGAAGAACGATACTTCTTCATGTCCATAAACCGCGACTCCTTCAAGCTTACAACTCAAACTCCTTTTCCTTTTGCTTTCGGTCATATTGGTGAGTTTCAATCCTTCTAACTGTTTCGGACAGTAATTCCAACTGATCTCAAGTACGTTTCATTTTTGCAGATTACGAGCTAAACCACCTAGCTCCAGTTGGCAAGAGGTTCAAATCGAAACTTCAAGCACTGCTCGCACTAAAGGATCGGACCTGGGCCAAAATTTCAAAACCCGATCGACTTGGAAAGTCGTCGATTTTGAAGAATTTCAAAAGCATTCCCACAGGTATTCCTATTCGATTTTCAAAACGAGTCGATTGGGTGTTCGTATGCCGTGGTGCACTTCAGCGGCTATACGGTCCGTCGAAATTTATTACTCCACTGTCTGACGAAGACGTTCATCTCGCAGAAGCCGCTTTATTAGCCATGAAGGTGACATTACCTCCTTTGGGTGAGATGAGGAAGAAGAAGCTGGCAGACAAACCGAAGAAAAGGCGAGGTGAAGTGGGCGAATCGTTAGCACCTAAGTAGACGATGCCCCCTGTCGAACCGTCTGAGCTGTCTCCTCCCCCACCGTTTGATATTCAGTCCCCACCGTCGAAGAAAAGGAAAGGTACGGAGCCTCCCGCTCCAGCCGAAAATGTCGAAAGGTCAACTTCAAAAAAGACGCTAGATGTCCCAAATGACGCCAGCGTCCTTCAAGACAGGGAAGTTGTGGCGAGAGCGGCAGTCAACTTCTACTTCAACAAAGACGAGGAGATCTTTGGGGGGAAACTGTTTACATGGCTGCACAACGAGTCGGCGGCTGCGTTGGGACATGTAAAATCGTAATTTTTAAGTAGCCCCATGAGTTCGATCGAATCGACTAACGCAACAATTTTGTAAATGCACAGGCTCTTATGTTCCATAATCTCTTTACGAACAAGGAAGTGCACAAACTTGAACGGGAGGCGTTGAAGAACAAAGAGCTCGGGGAAAAGCTCGAAGAGGCGAAGTTGTAGATGGAGAGCAAACAGAGAGAACTTAACGATACCATGGACCCGCTGAACAGGGCGAGCAATAAGGTGTTAAGCTCAGCGAGCAAGATTCGGCTTTTGGAAAAGGAGAATAAAGGTCTTAAGGAGAAGATATCCTCGAAGGATAAGGACATCGAAGATATCAAAGAGCAGCTGCTCGAGGTCTACGATACCTCTTCTTTCAAGGCACGACTCGACGCCATGATTGAATTCAAATCCGGCAAGCTTTTCGTCGATGCAATCGACCAAGAGATAAAGGAACTTCAGGAAGTGTTGTCAACGGATTATCAGGTAGTCGAAGTTGAATCGGACCATGAAGACGTCACCGTCAAAATTCCTTCCGAGTCTGAAGCCACAACAGCCCCAACTGTTGGAGTTGTCGATCAATCGACCATTGAAACGAACGAGCCCGAAGATAACCATCTAGCTGAAGGAGGGGAGCTTTGAAGGAATGACCTTACCCCTTTTTTTTTAATGAATAATTTTATTTTGTTTGATAGAATTTTCGATTCAACAGTTGGAAAATTCAAGACTGTATTTTCACAATTTTCGTATCACTTCAGATTTGTGCTTTTCGTGCCGTTGTGCATCAGAGATCTTGATCTCTTAACTAACAAAATCAATCGGATAATAAATGGAGTTCGCAACCGGCTAGGCTAAATGAAATTAGTTTGAATTACGAACGAAGCGTACATTGTATTCACTGAAACGATTAAATGGATTAAAAATTGCAACTGAAACAATTGCTCCATTAGTTCGGATCGTCCAGTGGGATTTGGGTCGATATAGACGAACCAAAAATTAAGCCATGAACATGAAAATTGTGAACTCGGATCGATCTGGTCGAGTCTGATGTTGGCCATGAAGGTGACGATGAAGGCTTCAGATCGATAGGATCGAGTCTGAAGTTTGCCATGAAGATGGCGTCTGTAAGCTCGGATCGATCTGGTCGAGTCCGATGTCGAGCCATGAAGATGGCGATGGAGAGTCCAGATCGACATGGTCGAGTCCAAAGTTGGCCATGAAGATGGCAACTTAGTGATTGGATCGATCTGGTCGAGTCCAATATCGAGCCATGAAGATGGTGATGGAGAGTCTAGATCGACATGGTCGAGTCTGAAGTTGGCCATGAAGATGGCAACTTAGTGATTGGATCGATCTGGTCGAGTCTAATGTCGAGCCATGAAGATGGCGATGGAGAGTCCGGATCGACATGGTCGAGTCCGAAGTTAAGAAAATTATTTCCTGAAGATCAAACTCAAAAAACTCGTCAGTTTATCAGGGAAATAATATTTGATATAATAATACGACTGAACTCGTTTATACGTGCACGAGCTGCCTACGTATCCCTTGCACGAGAATCAAGTCAGACGTAGTTCAATTACATAGCGAGAGCAAAATTGAAAAGCTACATATAGTACTTCCTCAAGTGATTCGCATTCCAGCTTTTCGTTATATAGGATCCATCCAACCTCTCGAGTTTGTAAACACCTTCTCGAACAACAGTCCGTATTCGGTATGGTCCTTCCCAATTAGCCGCCAATTTTCCAGCGTTGGCTTCTCTTGTGTTATGGAAGACTTTTCTGAGCACAAGTTCTCCTTCGACGAATCTTCTGGGCTTCACATTTCTGTTATAATACCTGGCTGCTGCTTGCTAGTAGCACCCAAGGCGATACAAGGCTTTGTCCCTTTTTTCGTCGGCGAAGTATCTCCGCGGGAATAACGGCTTCTGTTCCATACACAAGCGAAAAAGGTGATTCGCCAGTTGCCCTTCTTAGAGTCGTTCGATAAGCCCACAATACCATCGGCAGTTCCTCGACCCATCGCCCTTTTCTCGCTTCGAGTTTCTTCTTCAGGTTCTTCACGATCGTCTTGTTCGTTGCTTCAGCTTGCCCGTTTCCTTGCGGGTATCTTGGAGTTGAGAAACTTAAAATGATTTCCCAATCTTGACAAAATTTCTTGAAGGATGACGAAACAAACTGAGAGCCGTTATCAGTGACTATCTCCCGTGGGACTCCGAATCGGCAAATGATGTTCCTCCAAATAAACCTTTCGACATCTCATTCTTTAACATCCACAAAGACTTCGGCTTCGACCCATTTGGAGAAGTAGCGGTAAGGACGAGCAAATATTTCACTTGTCTGGGAGCTAGGGGAAAAGGTCCAACAACGTCCATCGAGTACTTCATGAACGGATATGGCGAACTTACCGACGAAAGCTCTTCTGCTGGTTGATGTATGATGGGGGCATACCTCTGGCAACTATTGCATTTTCGAGTGAAGTCTTCGCAATCATTTTGCATGGTTGGCCAATAAAATCCTTGCCTTTTCACCTTGTTGCATAACGACCTCCCGCCAGAATGATTTCCACAGGAGCCTTCATGAACTTCTCTGATCACTTTCTCGATCTCATCTTCTGCGAGACATCAGAGGTAAGGTCCGGCGAAGGAGCGTCTATATAGCTTCCCATCTATGAGGCAGTATCGTGCAGCACGTACTTTGATCTTCCTCGCAGCCTGTTTATCTTCAGGGAGCCATCCTTCGTTGATATACATCTGGATAGGGGTTCTCCAGTCGTCTCTGGGATCTACGTAGTGGGCTTCCTCCATCGGTGCAATGCTAGGACTATCGAGTAGTTCCAGAGGAATCGTTCTTCTCTCGCCTACGTCGACTGATGACCCCAAGTTAGCCAGTGCGTCGGCTTTGGAGTTGTGTTCTCGTGGCACGTGTTTGACCTCGAAGTGATCGAATTGAGCTTTCAGCTTGTTGATTAAGCTCAAATACAATTGCATCTTCTCGTCTCGAGCTTCGAATTCTCCATTTACTTGATTAACGACCAGGGCAGAGTCATTTTCTAAATGAACTTTGGTAGCCCCCAGCGCAGCAGCGAGCCTTGTTCCAGCTATCAGGGCTTCGTATTCAGCTTCGTTGTTGGTAGCTTTGAATCCCAATCGAAAGCTCTGTTTGATTTCTTCACCAGTTGGTGATTTCAAAACTATCCCTACTCTAGAACCCTTCTCGTTGCTTGATCCGTCGACTTGTACAATCCACGTCTCCAATCCTCCCTCTTCGGTTTTGCCAGCCAGTTCAGCTACAAAGTCTGCAAGCACTTGCGCTTTCAACGCCGTACGGGGCTTGTATTCGATGTCGAACTCCATCAATTTGACTGCCCACTTCGTCATCCTACCAGATACATCTGGCTTGTGCAAAATTGCCCTCATCGGGTATGTTGACAACACTACAATAGTATGCCCCTGAAAATACGGACAAAGTTTTCAGACTGACATGACTATTGCGAGTGCGAGCTTTTCGACGACTGAATACCTGGTTTTTGCATCCAGGAGCGAATGGCTCACGAAGAATACTGGCTTTTGAGTCCCTTCTTCTTCTCGAACTAGTGCCGAACTTACTGCCGCTTCAGATACAGCAATGTATAAATAGAGCGGTTCGCCGTCCTTTGGCTTCGACAAGATTGAAGGAGTGGTCAAATACCTCTTCAGGTCCTGGAAGGCAGCTTCACATCGTTCGTTCCATTCAAACTTAGTATTTTTCTTGAGCAGCTGGAAAAAGGGTAGACATTTGTCGAAACATCTGGCAATGAACTGACTTAGCGCCGCGACTCATCCGGTTAACTTCTGGATTTCTCGCTTCGTCCTAGGAGAAGGCATCAACTGGAATGCTTTTATTTGATCAGGATTCGCCTCGATTCCTCGTTTCGTCACGAGATATCCCAAAAACATGCCGCTCGCCACCCCGAAGGTGCATTTTTCTGGGTTGAGCTTCATGCCATACTTTCTGAGCACTTCGAAGCATTCGCGCAAATGCTGAACGTGGAGATCTGCCTGCAGAGATTTGACCAACATGTCATCGATATAAACCTCCATGTTCTTACCAATTTGCTGCTCGAACATCATGTTGACGAGCCGTTGGTAAGTTGCTCCCGCATTCTTCAATCCGAAGGGCATGACCTTGAAGCAGAAAATCCCTTGCTCCGTTATGAAGGCAGTTTTTTCTTGGTCGTCGGGGTGTAGCAGGATTTGATTGTAACCGGAGAACGCGTCGAGGAAACTCAAGATCTCGTGTCCGGCTGTAGCGTCGACGAGCCTATCGATGTGAGGCAACGGATAGCTGTCCTTTGGGCAAGCTTTGTTGAGGTCGGTGAAGTCGACACACATGCGCCATTTCCTGTTTTTCTTTCTCACGATTACCACATTGGCGAGCCAATCGGGATATTGGACAGGACGTATGAAGCCAGCTTCGAGTAATCTCCTTACTTCGTCTTTGATTACATTGTTCCGCTCGATCCCCAGCTTTCTTCTTTTCTGTCGGACAGGCTTATGTTCTGGGTCGACGTTCAAACGGTGGGAGATTATACTCGGATCGATTCCAGGCATATCTGCGTGAGACCATGCAAAACAATCTGCGTTAGATCTAAGAAACTCGATTATTTGGTGTTTTATACCCTTGTCGAGCTGTGATCCGATCTTCACTGTTCGTCTTTCATTTCTCGGGTCTATCTGGATTTCATCGAACTGTTCCAAAACCTTTTCGACGCAACTTTGCTCTTTTCCTTCGCCTCGCTCGCTTGACTGTAATTGCTATAATGCTCGTTTTTGTTTCATTGCAGCGACGTAACAACTCCTCGCTGCCTCTTGGTTCCCTCGAATTTCCTGCACTCCTCGTTTCGTCGGGAACCTGATCGTCTGGTGGTACGTAGATGGGACCGCTTTCATGGCATGAATCCAAGGCCTCCCAAGGATTATGTTGTACCCCGACGGGCAATTCATGACCAGAAAATCGGTTAGTCTGTTTTCTCCTGCTGCGTAGACTGGAAGTCTGACCTTTCCAATCGCTGTGGTTGCTTCTCCATTGAATCCGACCAGCGACGTCGGTGACTTCTCGATTTCTTCCTCTCCTATTTCCATTTCCTTTAGAGTTGAGAGGAAGAGAATATTGGCGGAACTGCCATTGTCAATCAGAATTCTACTTATCTCGCAATTTGCGACGTTTAGTTTAATCACCAAAGCATTGTCATGTGGCGAGTCCAGTCCAATCGTCTCGTCGCTACGAAATGAGATCCCGTACTCGGGATGATCGCTGTTAGCAGTACTTGTGGTCGCCGTACTTGCTCTCCTTTGATACGATTTCATCTGATTGAATGAGTTGCCGCTGAAAACTGAGCCGCCATAAATGGCTCCTATTACTTTTCGCACTGGTGGTGGCGATGGCGTTTTCTCTTCCTCTCGTCCGTTCGTTCGTCCACTTCGCTCCTTGTCGAGCCCATATGTTTTCCTACCCCTTTTCCGAGAGGTGCTCTCTCAAATAACCTTTCTTTAGAAGCTCCGTAATTTCTGACCGCAACGCTTTGCAGTCAACCGTCAGGTGCCCCGTGTCCCTGTGAAATTCGCAGTACTTCGACTTGTCCCGCGAATGGCTTGTAGGCAGTTTGTTGGGCCATCGGACGTAGCTTTTTCCCTCCAGTTGAGCCACTAGCTCCGATGGTGATATGCTAAAGGCATATTTTGGTGGTGACAGGGGCCTTGTTGCGGATCGAGGCTTGTCATCTTTTCGCCTCCATTCTCTTCTCGGTGGTGTTCTTGTCCGTCCTCGTTGGTTCGGTTTTTGTTGCTGCTTCTGGCCCCATATGTTCTGACTCGTCATCCTTGTGAACTCCCGTTCGCACCTCTCGTTTTCTTCCTCCAGGTCGATCCAGCCCTTGGCTCTGTTCAGTGCTTCCTGGATCGTCTGTGGGTAGTCGGAACATATGCTATTTTTGAAGGATGACTTGTGCAGGAGTCCCTTCTTCAGCGCCTCGCGGGCTGTCCCATCCTCCAAATCTGAAATCTCGGAGAGTGTTCTGCTGAATCTTTTAATATAGGCCTGCAATGGCTCCCCTGGGCTTTGGATAACAGACCACAAATCTTTAGTCTTTTTCCTGGTTTTAATGTGCACCGAATATGATTTCACAAATTGATTCGCCAGTTCTTCAAAGCTGTCAATCGATCCAGTTTTGAGGTTGCTGAACCATCGAAGGGCTGGGCCTTTGAGTGATTGTGCGAACAACTTGCACATCATCTCATCTAGGATCGAATCTGGTATATTGGTAGCACTGACCAAGTTCTTGTATTGCAGCAGGTGGTCTTTGGGATCCGAGGTTCCATCGAAGCGAGCGAACACAATGTTCCCATACTTGGGTGGAACTATAGAAGTTATTCTTCTCGTCAGCGGGGTATCTCGGATGTTTTTAGAGATGTCATCCAACGCCGAAGTCTTGCTTGTGGCCCTGGAAACCTTCTCATCAATTCTCTCTTCTACGAGTCTGGAATTCTGCTCGAGCATTTCTCTCATCATAGATTGGATCGATTATGGGGTTAGCAGATTGGCGACTGGTTCTTCTCGTCGGATTGTTCTTTCGATTCCTTCGTTTCTGTCCGTCTCTTCATCGTGGCGTCTGTGCTCCGTATCGACGTTTGCTGCGGTTGGGGTTGTCGTAGTCGCACCAGTTGCCGTTGACGTCGGTGTTGGAGTCGATGAAGAATATAACGGCTGCATTCTTCCAATCGGGCTGTGAGTTCGTCGATGCCTTCCCGGTTGTGGGGTGTGGAATTGTTGCTGCGTCGTTGTAGTTGGATGTGTTGAATACCCATAATACGGGTAATAATATGACTGCGAAGCAATCTGGGAGTTTTGATAGCTGATTTGGCTTCTCAAAGCCAAATTTTCACTGCTCAGTTATTCCATCCTCTTGTCACGTTCCTGAGCGAGTGCTGCTTGTTCTTGGAGTGTTTTCTTCAGAGTCTCCATCTCTGCTACAAGTGTTTCCATACGTCGGTCTTGGGTTGTCCCTTCAATCTCTTCCATCGCTGTTTCCAGTGTGTGCTGGTTATCCACGTTGTCCGCCATTTGAATCCGAGTCCTTAGATCTTGGAGTTGATGACTTGATGGCCCCACGGTGGGCACCAAACTGTGGATGGATTTTCCTACAGATACTTTCGAATCAAACAGTTGGAAATTTTTGGGCCCTCAAATCACCGTTAAGATGGACCTGTCCACTCAGATATGTAAACGTAATTAGAATTAAATGAAGGAAAATAAAGCAAAAATAAAGAACACGTCAAATTTATAGTGGTTCGCTCTGTTAATGAAGAGCTACGTCCATTGTAGTTCACTATCTGGTATTCTTTTTACAGAGTAATATTACAGGGAAATGAGGATGAAAGTGAACAAGCAGAATTTTCTGTATCTTCTGTGCCTTTTTTTGTGTCCATCTCGAAGTTGCCTTTTCCTTCTATATATAAGCTATAGAATTGAAACGTGGTCATCAACCGTCGGACGAAGTAGAGTGATGCTCCATGAACAGCTACGATATTGGGGCACGTCCAAACTGTAATACTGGGATGCGTGTCAGTTGACAATTTGCTGCACAAATCACTATTTCCTCATATTCTGGTCCTGTACTTAACGTGTGCTAACCGTTAAAACGTGGTATACGTCGAATCGATACGAACGATTCGAACGGACTATAACCTGTTCGATTAAACTAGACAATCCCTGCAAACAAATCGAATATTCGATTCGATCGACCGATCTGTTCGATTCGCTCGCTCGAAAATTATTGGGCCGTCAGGGCCTATTGTCAATTTGGGCCTGTCCGAATTGTACCCCAATAGGCTTCCACGACATTTTTTAGCAAAAACCGTCGTGATGTTCTACATGTTTGAAATTTTTAGTAATCGCTAAAATTTAATCTTTCACGAAGGTTAAATTTGGGCGAGAAACTAAAATTTTTAAACCTCGGGGCCTTCCATGACGGTTTTTACTAAAAATCGTCGTGAAAGGTGTGGCCTTCTACGATGATTTTTAGTAAAAATCGTCATGAAATGTTCTACATGTTTAAAATTTTTAATAGTCACCAAAATTTAATTTTTCACGAAGGTTAATTTTGTACGAGAAAGTAAAATTTTCAAACCTCGAGGCCTTCTACGACAGTTTTTAGTAAAAATCGTCATGAAAGGTGTGGCCTTCCACGACGGTTTTTAGGAAAAATCGTCGTGAAATGTTCTGCATGTTTGAAATTTTTAGTAGTCGTCAAAATTTAATCTTTCACAAAGGTTAAATTTGGGCGAGAAACTAAAATTTTCAAACCTCGAGGCCTTCCACGACGGTTTTTACTAAAAACCGTCGTGAAATGTACCAAGGCTTCCACGACAGTTTTTAGTAAAAACCGTCATGAAATGTTCTACATGTTTGAAATTTTTAGTAGTCGTCAAAATTTAATCTTTCACGAAGGTTAAATTTAGGCGG
>CAMOHE010051141.1:7186-25889 GCA_946598075.1 Artocarpus hirsutus
GTGGAGGGGACACATCAAGTTTGAGTCCAAAGCAGCTTGCAGCCCTCAATTCGGATGGCAAGTCGAGAGCTCTAAGAGGCTCGGCCACCGATCCTCAGAGCCTTTACGCAAGGGTAACTCACTAATTTCCTTGCAACATTGCTGATATTTCACATTCTTGATCTTCAGCTTACTAGTACTAGAATTTGTACCTATGCTTTTCTCACGTTGTTGTGGTGTTGATTGTTATTTTGCAGACAAGAAGGGAGAGAATCAATGAGAGGCTAAGAATTCTGCAGAACCTTGTACCTAATGGAACAAAGGTATTTTTATGCAATATATATACAAGTGCGGATCTAGAAAAACTAGTAAGGAGGGTAGAGCACATACTAACATTATCAAGAAAAATTAAATGAAGGAAGATATAGAATTTTAAAAATGTTATAGTATAATTTTAAGGGACGGAGTATAATTTTAGGAGGACGAAATATAATTTTTATAAAATTTTATATACAATATTAAAAGGAAAAAGGAAAAATCAGGAAGGACGGCTACCTATCCTCTTCTGTTTCTAGCTCCGGTCCGGTATATATATATATATAATATACGTAATTTATAGAAAATATTGAGAAATTGATTGGCTGTCTGTGGGGCTTCAGGTGGGTATTAGCACAATGCTTGAGGAAGCTGTCCAATATGTGAAGTTCTTACAACTCCAAATTAAGGTAAATTCAGAAGTAGTTTTCTTTTCACTACATATATATTATTCTGCTTCCCATATTTGCATAATTCAATAATTAGAAGAAAAAAAAATAAAAGTTTCCATTATTAGCCTGTTTTGAATTTTGATATATTTAAAAGAATCAAATTTTCTTACTTTGGGAATATTGGAATTTTATAGCTGTTGAGCTCTTATGAACTGTGGATGTATGCTCCAATTGCTTACAATGGAAAGTACATTGGACTTGATCATTTGAAGCTTGCCATGGCCGCAAAGCAATCATAAAAATTAGAACAAAAAGAGATTAATGCTGCTTCATTTTCAGATTTTGAGTTGAGGCTTTGTATTTTTCTGCTCTTATTGGATCATCAAAAAATTTACATAAAACCGCTTATCTACTCTGGTTGTTATAACTGAGTTGCTTTGGTTGAGTATGATTTATGTGAACAAAAAAAAAAAAAACGTTTTTTCTTCCGTTCCATGGGATCAACAGCTTTGAAATATGAAGCGATTGTTTACTACATATTTACATTGCAGACTTTAATTAATATTTATCTCTTTTACTCAGGTTTAGAAAAAGGAGGAGGTTTCTTTTGTTTAAAATATCAGAAAATTTAGTGCTTGTATTTTGCAACTTCCGCGTTTCTTCCGACTCTTCACGACGTGATAAACGTGGCAACTTATGCTCCATTGACCACGTACAAAAGACTAATAGTACTAGATAAACAATTAATATATAAATATGTATATATGCATGCCTGCATGTATATATAAGTAATTTACAAACAAGAATTTCCTAAATAATGTCTCATATTTATATACATCAGTTCCACGTCCATGTCTAAAGCTTTCAGCAGCAACTAGTGTGCCTGTTTGATGCATATGTTTTGAGCTATTGAGGTAATATTAAACCACGAAGATGGTTTAAACACGCATTCAGTGGAATAATAATTGAGACGATTTTAAACCATAAAGATAGTTTTAAACCGGTCTAAACATCTATAATTTAAACTTTGCCCCCTCAGGTTCAAGTGGTTTTGAACTATTTTCTACAGTAAAACCTCTCATTCTCGTTTTCTTTTATAAACCATAGTTTTTCAAATATTAGTTTTTATTTTAAACCATTATTCTTATCTTAAACCTTTATATTCCAAATATCAGTTTAAAACCACCGTCAAAAGCACTGTTTAAATCGCACATTTTAGAACATACAGTTCAAACTATGTAATTCTAAACCAAACTATTCTCAACCTGCACACCAAACAAAGCCTACAATGTTTTGAATAGAAAATGGTCCAAACACCTTATAAATTGTCATCAATGCTGGGGAGTAAACAAAACGGGGGCAGCAAAACGCACTGAGCTTGGTCAGTTTTACTTGGAGTAAAACGAATTATGAATTAACCTCATTAAAAAAAAAAAAAAAATCTCCAAATGATTTAACGTTCAGAGTGTACCTTCTCAAAACTTCGAATTTGTCAAACTATACTGTGGCTAAAACTCTGTCCTCATTTTTAGTATAGTTATAAATTGAATATGGAAGGTGATATCATATTTCTAGATATATAGTAGCATGTCAGTGGCAAAAAATGTAGAGTTGGAATCCCAATTTTGAGTTCCTAAGAAGGTAAAAAAAATATCGCTGGATTTTTCTCTCGGTTCTTAGGTATTTCAGGAAATAATAAGTCAAGAAACAGGTGAAAACAGTATTCTCTCCTTTATTTATGTTTGAATTAATTGAACTATTGTTTCCTTTACGCAAACATTGATTTCTTGAAAAAATTGGTTAACCTGAGTATTATATACATGGTTAATCCCTATTCTTAATCCTAAATTTGACTTCATACTTATATAGTGTTCTCAATCACACACGAAATCCACAAAAACCACACATATATATCATAGGCCACTTGAAAAAACAAAAGAAAACAAAAGAAAAGAGAGAGAGAAAGAAGAGAGAGATTAGAACGTGCAAACTCTCTGTCCTTGAATCAATGAAATCTGGTCATAACATGAAGTTCAACCTGACCTAACAAGCTAGTGAATTACAGAATCGCATTTGTGAATAGAAGGACAAGCATTGAAATTTTGGATGTTATGGCCAAATCCCTTCCAATCAATCTGCCCCTTCTCCAAGTCGATTCCTTCCTTCAACTATCCCGAACTTACAGTCCTAATAAACGGCGGACATTATCAAATCTGCATTAATTTATTATCCAAGATATGTTACAGGCATCTATAAGAGAATCACACTCAAAATTCTGTGACTGGGTGAGGAAAGGTATTTTCACGGTACACATCCACATGAACTTCTTGCAAGATTACAAATGGTGATTTCTTCTTCACGCACGTTCTTCGTTGACGTGATTCGGAACTTCTGCTTGGCTGTCCAGAGGCATATACTGCGCCATTATAGCTCTGATTTCCGAGTCCATGTAAGACTGTAGAAAAATAATAATAAAAATAAAAAATAACGTCACAACCTTGTAACCGTAATGAATAAAGCTAAAATCCCCAGAAATCTCAGTTGAAAGGCATGCATAAATCATAGTTCCAGCAACTTATTATCGAATATCTCATACTGCATTATTCAGTCTCCCGGAGTTCGGAAGTCGAAGCCTATAGCCAAATTATGGCCCTTACGTCCCCCCATCTTTGTAATGAGTGGTTACAAAAAATACTATAATGTTATAGACATGTTCCAAGTCAAAAGCTTCAAATAGTAAGGTAATGGAGGAAGAATTTAAATAATGTACCACATGCAAAATAAACAGTCCAGGAAAAGCAATTAATTCTGCAAGGAGAATATAACGCAATAAGCTTACCCTTAATCTGTATTTGTAGACAAGATATGCCCCACCAGCCGCCATTCCCAAGCCTATCAAAATGATCCAAACAGCAGCCCAAGCAGATCGTGTCTCGCTAGCAGTTTTACCTGCAAATAATCACAGGGAGAACATAAAAACGGGGCACAATTGTGAGTAAGCATGAATCATGTGTGTTTATCTTCGACAGCTAAGGTTGCTGCACTCACTTATGCAAGTGTCATGGTCCCTGATATACAGTGAATCCCCACTACAAGAGCACTCATAGCTTCCCCAGGTGTTTTTGCAGCTGCATTCAGAGCACTGACAGGCCTTCCTCTCTTTGCATTCATCAATATCTATATGTAAATTGACAAAGAATGGTCAATTGGTATAGATGTGAATTCTAAAATTTATCACATTTGCACCATAGTTACAAAAGATCATGCCAAATAATAATCTTCCAGGGAAAAAAATCCATAAGAAAAAAAGTTGGGATAAAGTTCCTTAAGGATATAATGAAAGAGAATCAATCGTAATATTCATCTCATGTCCCTCAGTTGTGGATATTCTAAAGCGACTCTTGGTGCTCTTCATCTTAAATTTGTTCTGTGACACAACAGATCAACCAACCAGTAACTGAAAATTTTGTCTTACCTGTACAACTGTTCACGCCATCGCCTTTAAATCCAGAAGGACACTTGCATTTGACCTGGCCGTCATCCTGTTACACATAAAACTTTAAGATAAATTGTTCCTTATAGGCAATCTGGAGAAAAGGAAGAAAGAGTATCACATACAGTGCAAGCAGAGAATGCATGCCCGTTTCGAGCTTCATGCCAACAACCACCATTATTGATCTTGCACCTTCCAGGCCCACTCGCTGGAGAAGAAAATAAGGGAGGGAATGAAAGAGAGAATACGAGTTATAAAGAATGAAAAATCCTCGGAAGTATTCAGTTTTCGGATTATACATGTACAGAGTCTACTAATGCATTCAGGAAGCTGATGCGTCTTTTACCTTCACAGGTAGTATAACCATCTCCTTTGAACTGCACCCCATCAATCACAGGACACTCACATACCCTCCCACGGAATGTGTCCTGTTAAAATCAGTCAAACAGTCAGACAAGAAAGAAAGTAATATGATGACTAGACACCTTTACTATCAGAAAGGTTTGATTTCCACCTTGCACGCTGTGAGATTGGCTGCTTTATCTTGCCAGCAACCACCGTTGTTGTCCAAGCACTCATTTGTCTCCACGTCTGTCACAAAGTAGATAGCCAAACCAAAGAAATAAGATCCAGGATGAAGTGATGAACAACTAACACAACGCAAGACAGCTTCACAACACCATAACAATGCACATACCACCAGTCAAACAAACAGTTGGCTCTGTGGTTTCCTCAAAACCAGAACAGATAGCCTTCAGAACAGCACCTTTCTCCAATTTTCCTGCAAGCGAGCATGTATTTTAATTAGGGAAAGATCAAGATTCATACTCTGCATAATAGAAGCACAAAGACTAACCTCGGTATTGTCTGTTATTGACAACAAGAGTAGGCAATATGGTCACATCACCTCTTGATCCCTTCCCGACCTACACAGAGTACACATCACATAAGCACACAACTTTATTTTGTATTACCAATCATAAGAATGACATAAAGTGACTGGAATTCCTGAACCACAGTAAATCCATGGATAAAAACCAAAAAAATTGTAGAAACTGTATTAATGAGAGACATATACCTGAGCGTCTTGCTCTTCTTTCAGAACAGGATTTTCAGAGTCTGCATTAGGGTCTCCCATGCACTTCTCTATACTTTTGACATCAAGCCCTGTCAAATGACGCAGGACCACTCAATCTTATCAATAAATATTTACAAATATCCTAAGAAGCATCAGAATGCAATAGAAACTCATTTACCAAGAGATTGAATGACAGCATTAGCACATTCCTTGTTGTACTTCTTCTCCTTCATAGGACATCTAATTTGAAAATCAGTGACATAGTCCCACCAGACCCAAGGCTTCTTGCTCTCATTTGCCACTTTAAAAACACAAAGCTGCCTTAGGTTTTCCAGAACCACGTCTTTCCCTTCATAACCTGTGCTGAAGTCTTGCTCAGGATCAGGAGCACAGTATCTTCCATGATTGATACACTGGGATTTGCACTGTTTGCTCAAGGTAAACGACTCAGGACAATACCAAGTTATATAATGTGGTGTGAATTGAGTATAGCCCCCTTTCTCAAGAATCTGAGCAGCACCCTTAAAATCCTTCACAAATTCCATCAACATATCACATTTAACTCCACATTCATCATTGCTATTGGTCCAGAGTTCATACTCCACACGATCATCCGGATGTGGAACAGATTCTCTCCAATCCAGATTCACATTCACCATATCACCAGCATTGATTGCTTTCTTTAATATTTGGCCAAAATTTTTCTCAATTAGTGCTGATGGGATAGTAATGTTCTCAATATATTTCGCAGTTGAACCATCTTCTTCAGGAGAGTCCATTGTTATCAGCGCTTCCTCCATGTCGTCAGCAACAAGAACAGCAGAGGCTCCTGCCTTCTGGGCATTCCAGACCTTCAAAGCAAAGAAGCAATCTGGAAAGCAACAGAAAATGGTCGAAACGATATTAATCAGGCAACCTAATAGAAATTATGTCATAAGAATAATGAAGAACTTTTTCTCTTTTTAACAATAAATAAACAAATCCATGAACAGAGAAGACTACCAGAGATTGACCATGAACCAAATAGCTATACATGATTTTTCTAGGACAGTTTATATTCGCCAATAAATTACCCAACAGATATGTAATAAAGTTAGTAAACATCAGGGAAGGAAAAAATATGTGGTTGCAGGCCTGCGGCCGACAGTTCCAGCATATCAGGAAATATCTCAGACACATGAATTTACACATTAAGCCTTAGGAAGAGTAAAGATAATGATACCAGTTATTTCAAACTACGGACTCTAAATCAAGAAACCAAAACAGTGAATAGTCAAATGAATCATAAAATAAGGTGAACCAGTTCAAATGACGAAAAGCCAATTTCCTGGAGAAAGCAACATCTCCAACAGCTCCAACAGCTGTGGAGAAACCCCAGAAAGTAAATTATAATTTGCTTCTAAATGTCTCTTCAATCAGCTGGTTGGACAATTATTAACTTAACTACAGCTATGAGAGAACGAGAGATGGAATTCTAAAAGGCAGAAAACAATAAAAGGAAATTAAACCTAAAAAGTACAAGACAAAATAAATCTAAAAAAATGGGGGAAATGTGAGATGGAAAAGAAACCAAATGCACACATGAACAAGGCACAACTAAAGTAATCCAAAGAACTTGAAGCAAACTTCAAGTATAATTCCCGGAGAATATGCACCTCTTTTACCAAAGTGAAAACCGAAAGAACCAGACACAACTTAACCACAATTACGAAACAGGCATCTCCTTAAACAACTTAGAATTGGCAATTTAAACATCAAGAATAACCTTTTCAAAAATAAAAAATGACCCATCTAATCAAAATTGATTTTGCAGAATAGAAAGCACATTTTCGCGATAATCCCAAGATTTCTAATTCGCGTATAATAATCCAATTGCATCCAATTCAAAGGGAAACACTAAATCCTCTATATTATTGAATGTAAAAGAAGCATGTTTGGACATTCAATGAAAAAGTGATCAAAAAACCCCAAGCTACCCAGATAAACCCAAAAAAATACCCGATTAAAAGACAGCAAATTAAATTAATTACAGGCCAGAAAAGGCTAAAAACATGATTATTGGCAAAAATTAAGTAAAGCGCATCTAATCGGAAAGCCATGCAAATATCCAACAACTCCCAAGCAAAATCATATTAAAGCATTACCAAGCAAAATCATATTAAAGCATTACCAGAAAATAAGCTAAAAAACAAAACGCAAATTAATTCAAGACACTGAAATAGTAAGTTCAAAAAATGAACAAACTACTGAACCCCAAATTTTCCAAAAAAAAAAAATTCAATCAAAATCACCATGAATCAACACAAAAAAAGAAAAAATGAAATTTACCTCCGCGATCGACCAAAACGAAGGTCGGAAGAGCTCCGGGCTTGGACTGGAACGAAGTCCCATAGTCGGAGAACTCCTTACAACCTTTCTGGTTATCCTTAGGGTAAACGACATTTCCGGCCATGCTTCCACCGTACTGAGGTATTCCGAAGTTCCCAATGGCGCTGTCGTAAGTGCCCCTGATTCGGTCGGGTGACGTCACCCTCAAGCTGTTCTTCTCCACCACGAACCTCGCGTGAATCGACAGAGACGCCAAGGACAGAACCAGAAACCCTAGGAACAGCCTCGTCGCCGAATCCGATCGCCGGAGCTCCATAATCGGAGACTCCAAAAAAGGGAAAAAGGAATCGAAACTGTCGGCGGTTTCTCTGGAATCGAAGAATCGGATTCAGAGTAAGGAAAGGGAAAGTGCTTTCCGCCGATCGCCAGACAGTGGGAAAACGCAATTCGTGATGAGTGAAAAATACAAAAGGGACGGTGAAGATGTGGAAGAAGAGGGAGGAGGAGAAGTGGCTGTTTTTTGTCTGTTTGCTTTTTTATTCGTTATTTTTTCAGTGTGAGTAAAAGAAAAGGAAAAAGATATAAATTTTAAAAGAAAAGGAAGAAGAAAAAGGAAAGAAATGGGTCAGCTCGTTATTGATGATGGGAAATAATCTAATTTTATAATGAGATCTGAGGTTACAAACAGTCTTCTATCACTCTGAGAAAAACCATACTGTTATAATCAATTTCTACATTAAAACATAGAGAAAAAAAAAGAGAGAGGAATTGGGTTAGATTTTATATAAAAAAAATACTTTAAGTAAATAACCTTGATTAATTTAATTAATAAAAAGCCATTCCCCCTAGGTACACCCATATTGAAAAAAAATAAAAAAATACTCATTTTCCTTAAAATATATCCATTTTGGAAAAAAAAAATAACTCCAATAAATTACTAATTAATTTAAAGTAAATATGAGTCGTGACTAATTAATTAATTTTTAACCATACAAATTATTTTGAAAATACTTATTTTCCTTAAAATATACCCATTATAAAAAAAAATGACTCCAATGAATTTCTAACTAATTTAAAGAGATTGAGTCGTGACTAATTAGTTAATTTTTAACCATAAAAAATCATAATAATGACTCATTAATTAATTTTTAGCCATGAAAATTATTTTAAAAAAAATTAAATTCAATAAAACTTGAAATTTCAAGTTTCTAAAAAAATATAATTTAAAATAGCGATTTTGCACATATTACAAAAAATTCATCATAAATTTATTAAATATATTTTCCCTTTTCCTTTATTTTTTTTTCTTTGGACTTATGCAAAATATGTTCTTACTAGGGGGAATGCTAATTATTTTTTCACTCAATAGAGGAACTCTAATTACTTGTAGTTTAGGTAATTTAAAAAAAAACGATACAGTCATTTTTTTCTTTTCTCTAAAAAAATTAAGATAGTTTCGAC
Source organism: Artocarpus hirsutus (assembly GCA_946598075.1). Classification (NCBI taxonomy): domain Eukaryota; kingdom Viridiplantae; phylum Streptophyta; class Magnoliopsida; order Rosales; family Moraceae; genus Artocarpus; species Artocarpus hirsutus. The sequence goes on from CAMOHE010051141.1 coordinate 16,233, forward strand.
ATTCAGAAAAAAAATTTTTTTTAATATACATGGAGGACTTCCAGAGCCAAAAGTAATTTATTTCCAAAATTATCCGGTGCAAGGTGCTCTGAGAGGGAGGAGTATTAAGGGTAATACTGTAACTTCAAGTAAGCAAGGAACGACTGCGAACGTTCTTCAGCGATGGGGACATTGGGAAGAGTCCAAAGTCTATGCTGCACCTTGTTTCATGATGATTCCGTTTTTCGTTTTCTTTTTAATTTTTGTTTTTGGCTTGATACTGACCCCTCCATTTATAAATAATTTTACTTAATAAACCTTTTCCACGTGCAATTTGATTTTCATCGTCTGATTTCTTGGTTTTTGTTTTCTCATGTTTACCCCTAACTTAAGAAAAGTGACAAAAGTATCCCCATCATGTTTCATTTTCTTTGTATTCCCGAGGATTTGCATACAAAGTATAAACTACGGTCTACCTATAACCTGTAGAAACAAATTTCATTTGGTTTCAAAAACAGTTGAAGAATAAAATAATAGTTATATTTCCAATAAAAATTATAATTATCAGCCGTTTAAAATCTAATAGTTATATTAAAATGAATAATTGACTAAAAAATGCTTAGATCTTCACGGATCTAAATCATAATCAATTTGAGTTTCGGTGTAAGAAGCATAAACCTTTTAGGGCGTTCAATTTGTTTCCTTCTCTTTGCTTTTTCCTTAAAGTTTGACACCAAAAAAAACTCATAATTTCCTAAATTTGGAGATACTTCATTGAATATTTGAATGAATTACCATAATATGCAGACTCCTGAAATTGTTCAAACACGTTTTCGTTAAAACTTGTTGAATTGAACGATTCAATGCAAACCTTAGCCTTTTACCGATGCATACAAACACGTTTTCGTTAAAACTTGTTGAATTGAACATTCAATACAAACCTTAGCCTTTTCCCGACGCATATTATCACATGTGATGTGGGAAAATTTGTTATTAGGACTGAAAACTATAATAATAATAATAATATTATTATTATTATTATTATTATTATTATTATTTTGCAACATAAGGCGTTCTGTACAGGGTAATATTTTGTTGCTAAAGTTGGGATTGGAGAACTACCAATATACTCCATTAGAGCAGATGTGGTAGCTTTAGCAAATAAATATGATACCAAGCCCCTCTCCAATTTATTACATGTATTAACCTCTCATGCCTCTTCTGTGCCCCATATCCATCTACCAGACACAAAATATTGAGAAAAATAAAAAATAAAAAAAGTCACTTTGATAGTTTATCTTATCCATGCCGCATGAAAAAGAAGTTAGAAACTAAAAATGCTATATTATGTAAAAAATAATACTGTTGATAACTTGATTAGAACTGCATGAAATTGTTATGTTCAAAATAACATATGTTTGTCCCTAATTATATAAATATTATAATTATACCTTAATCAAATACAACTCAAATTTGACGTGCCTAATAAAAAATGGAATAATCCATACAATTAAACCCATAAAGATTCTTTTTTCTATCGTCCCTTAATTAGAGGTGGCAATTATCGTGTTCGTGTCAGCACGATTACAGCACGACACATTTAATCCAAACACAAACACAGCACGATTAATAAACATGTCAGAAATGCAAACACGAACATGACACGCTTATAGCACGCGTAACATGGCACAACACGATTATTAAACGTGCTGTAACGGGTTGATACGATTACAACACGCATATGATACGTTTATGACCCAATTAACTAAAAAATAATAATTAAAATTTTTAAAAAAACCAATAAAAAAATTAACAAAAACACAATATCTAATTAATACTAGCCTACTATAAATATTTTAAATATTTTTATTTGTAAGTTTAAATATGTTATAAATAGGTGGGTCGTGTCGTGCCGTGTCAACACGTATATGGTCCTTTTAATTAAACGTGTTAAGGCGTGTTTAGCATGTTAGCACGAATCTAACATGTTTATTTTAGTGTTATTCATGCCAACCTATTAATGACACAATTAATAAACGTACAGTTTAAACCTATTTATCTCGTATCATTTTCGTATCATATTATCATATATGTCTGAAATTACCGGCCCTACCCCTAATACATTATCCAAAATATTATTAAAGTTCGAACAAATAAAGGACGTCTTATTTCTTTTTCTTTAAAAAAAAAAAAAAAAAAGGCTATCGGCCCTTGTTGTCTAGAGTTGTAGACTATTATCTGGCGACCAATCACTTGTTAGGATGACGTGCTTCTTCCAATCACAAAAGGACACCTGGGTCAGATGGAGAGCCCTTTAAATGTCACATCTCTCAAAAATTGAACAAATCCCACTTGAATTTATTTGTCAAGTTTAATTAGCACTAACTTTCGTTCCTCTTTTTGGGTAATATAAAATTTCGTTCCATTTTTTTTCAATAAAAAATGGCAGGAGGTTTCGATCCTTTTTTGGGTAAAATAAAAATTTCTCTGTTATAAATTATAAGTAGTGATATTATTGAACTTGTCTATATAATTCAATTTTTTTTAGAAGATATGATTTAATACTTTATCAATAACTACAACATTATTTTATTGAAGCTGTCAGCAATACTCAAAAGATAAGCCTCTATCCAAATCTATTTGTGAAAAAAAGTATATGTACTTGGCTCGTAATTTTGTCTAATAAAAGTGTTGATCTTGCAAATAAAGAGCATATTTGATAACGACATATATTTAAAATTATCCAGTAAATTATTGCTGGCCACTGAGCATGGACGATTATATGATTACATTTATGGCCAAAGAGAGGAAAGAAAAAAAAAAATAAAAGAAGAAAAAAAGAATGGGACAGTATGCCATCGTACCAAACTGAGAAAGAATGATCACGAGGTGCACGTGCATTGTCAAAGGGTCTGTGCAGGAAAGTAGATAGCAAAGCCTTTCGTAATTAACAACACAAATTCTATCGTTTTAGTGTCAATCTCTGCCGAAACTAAGCAAAAAATAATGTAAAATTTTAACAATTACAATAAAAAAAACTTTTACAATGTAAAGTATGCATATACTATTATTTTTAAATCAATATTTTTATTTCAAACTACTCTTTTAAACACCTTGTACAATAATATATTGAAAAAAAAATATTATTATTATGTTTTATGTTGTGTTATCTACGTTAAATCCTACCAATTTTACATATTTCTTCATCTTAGTGGAATAAAACCCTACCAATTTTACATATTTCTTCGTCGTAGGAGAATTTGGACCATATTTTATGTTTAGAAACATGTACTACCCATAAAGATATTTACGATAAAAAGTTTCCTAAACAATATTTTCTTCTTTATTACCAGTTTGACCACCCCACCATTTTCATAGTCCTTGCATAATAGTTTCGAAAGTTGGTTTCTTTGTTTTATTATACTTTCCATCACTTTTAAGGTACATAAAAAGTTTAACATGCAAATGAGGAAAAGTGATCCCTCCTAATAACTTTCTATAAACTCATTGTTGCAAAGCCATGAAGGTCCTCTCAATATGCTTCAATAGAACCTCATAAACCTTGTTCCTCAATCTCCCACAAGCTTCCACCACCACTTGGGAATCCTCATTCCCAAGTTTTGGGACCTCGGATTCCTTCTTGAGAATCGCCTCCAACCAATCACCAACTTTCTTAACCTGACACATCATTTCGGCTAACTCACTATTTGAACATTCCAAAGACATGGTTTTGACCTTAACCTCATCTAAGTACTTCTCAGCAAAGCCCAAGAACCACTTTCTACATTCACCATCCAAGGAATTAGTCAGCTCTAAAACACCACACAAAGCACTACCCTTATTCCAATCTTGTGAATTGTCCTCCTTCCGAGTATCAAATCCCACCTGAGCATCACCAAAATTTTTCTTTTCTCTAACACTAGTTGTGTCCTTGGTTTTCCTAGCACTAGCTGTACTCGGTTTTTTCGTTGCGTTGGTCGGGAAACTAGGCAAGCATAGCGGGATAAGATCGGATGCTAAAGCGGCTTTGATCCATAAGCCCGCATTTTTCTTTCTATCCACCGTTAGTTTTAGTGTTTCCGCGGTGGATTTCTGGCTGTTTTGATCAGTGTCATTGGCTCCGAGTGATCGGGTGGTATTTGTCAATGACTGAAGAATTAGTCTTGTTTGAGCCAAATCTTCTTGAAGTTTGAAGAACAGATTAACTGATTGATGTTTTTCCTTCTCTTTTGATGACTTAAGCTCAGAATATGTACTGGTAAAGCACAAGGAACAAACAAAGAAAAAAGATTAAAATAATTTGGCATGTAGGCATATATATTGGGAGTTGAAAAAGTACTAAACATGAATTTAGTAGAATTGCGTACTTAAAGCATTTGTGCAATCTTTCGGCGGCGGAAGCCTCTTGCAAGGCCTCCACTGAAGCAAGCAAGGCAAAATCTCTGCACCTCTCCACATCCTGCACAGAAAGAATTAGTTGTCCATGTCGCGGCAACGCATCGTTAAAAGTCTTGTTTGTAAGCAAGAATGAAGCAAAACGCAAAAGATAGATACCTTTCCAAGCTTGATTAAGTTCCGGGGTAGCGTGTTCCATGGAGTCTTGCTTTCCACCAATTCTTTGTCTTTGACATAACTAAATGTCAATGTTTGGTCTAAGGACTCCTCGCAATTTTTGACAGACTTGGTGCAAATTCTGCTCTTGCTAGAACTTTTGACTAATTTCGAAGTTTTTGTTTTCGAGCTCGAATTGTCACCAAAACAATCAAACTTACAAGACTGAATTGAAGATGCCTGTTAATTCAGAAAATAAAAATCATATTAAATTACATATCAGCCCAAAAACTCATCTCATACCATACATTAGCGCTTGGCAAAATTTCCATTTCAATTTTCAACTGTTTGAGTAATGCACATAGTCTACTATTTTAAATTGACAAAGATCAAATGGCTGACAAGAATTTGAGACAAGGACACTCACACAAGCGCTTCGCCTACGAGCAGTTGACTTCATTCCAGGCTTGGAGGAACCCGAGTGACCTGAAATTCCTACACCATGCCAGCTTCTTCTCTTGATCGCCGGTGCAGACAAGGGAGACAACATTGTTGTACTAGGGGAATCAAAATTTCTACCAAACTCTTTCGTCACGTTAGAAACTTGACTATTAACATCACAATTTCTTGACTTACAACAATCTTTGCTGTTCCCATTAAGGCCGGCTTTCAAGGCACTAAAAGAATCAAGCTTTTCCCTCGGTTTCTTCCCCATTTCGAATACACTTGATAGATCACCCACAGAAACAAGATCTTCAGGTTTTCCAACACACGGAAATCGGCCCAGGACAGGCCTAATTCCTCTAAGCACCGGCACTGGATTGCCTTTCTCGATCTTCTCAACAAATATCAACTGCCCAAGCCGCAGTTCGTCACAAAGAACCATGTTGTCTTGTTCTTGCGGCAAAGAGACATACATAGCGTGTGAAGAATCCGAGACTTCCAAGTAAAACCCCTGTTTAGGCCAGAGATGATCATCATCACCCTCTGCCAAGACTGGAACTATGCTTCGGATTTGGAGCAACATTGAAACGTTTTTGTTGTCTTTTGGCTTTGTTTTGTCCCTCCTCATTCGTTCAAGAAGCTTCACGAGAACTCCAGGACTCAGAATTTCCATGTTCTTGAAAAAGAAATCAAAAGAACACAAAAGGAAATGAAAGCGTGGAGAAACGAAGAGAAGATAGTGAAAAATGAAAGAGTGGGGGTAAGATGAGAAAATGTGTGTTTCTTTGGCTAGTTTTTTCAGTGGTGAGAATTGCAGAACATGTCCGGTTTGCTCTCTATGCAGCGGAAGTTTGAGGTTTGAAGATCAAGAAAATCGCCATGGAAATTGGGTAGTGGAACGGTAGTTAAAAACCGTCGTGGGATTCAGAGCCAGTGTTGGGTTGGGCCTGCTTCCAACTGGAAAGGTTGGGCTGGACTTTGTATGGGTTCCGAGTAGTCAAATGGGCCGGGCTTCCTGGAGGTTCAATGTGCGAAAGAAGTATTTATACGAAAGGACCACTTTTAAACTCTTCATTTATGATATTGTCTTCAATCTAACAATATTATAATTGTGGCCAATGCTACAAAAAAGAGTCTTATTCATGAGACTCTTTCGTGGACCATTAGATCTACATCCAATGATCATTAGATCTCCTGAATCTCCGGTACATCTGGACGAATCTTCTCCTCCACCTTTGGTAGGAGTCACTGGAGTTCACGACCGGGCTTCGTGAGGCCGAGGTCGAGATCCAGTCACGACCTCGAGACACTCCTCGCGATGGTCTGTCGCGATCTTCACAACCATGATGGCCTCAACACCATATTCAGCCACGAGCTATCATTAGGTCTAGAATGCGTAGCAACTAAGAAGCCAAACCTAGTGGTAGCGTTTGTAACCCCGTGAATGCGATTCCATCGCAATTTCCGATGACTCTGGTGAGTTCCTGTGACTTCTAAACACAAGGGTCGAATCCTTCGTCAGATTCCATCGCACGTGGTGGCAGGCTAGCCGAAGTTCTTTTTCATGTTTCTTTGGTTTTGTTTTATTTTTTCTTTTTTTTTTTTGTAATTTTTTTGGAGTGGTTTTTTTAATTTTTTTCAATTTTTTCATAAAAAGTTTGTTATTAAATATAGTTGGATCTATTTTTACTTCTATGCTCTTATACCTTTGATATTGAATCAAACGTCTAAAAAAAAGTCTTATTGAAAAAAAAAAAGGTCTTATTAATAATATTTTTAGAGATTTTACCTTAGTTTTCTCTTATAATTATTCCATTTTTGTCCATTTAACTTGTCAATTGTACCCTTTGTGGCAGTTTTCTTTGTTGAGAAAAAAATATTTGAGGAAACTCTTTGTGGGCAGTTTATATGTATCCAATGCAGAATTTTTTTTTTTTTAAATCAATATTAGTTCAATTCATGGAAGCGCTTGCCATAACTACTCAAAAATAATAAAAGGCGGTTATATATGCCAAGTAAAAAGTGTTAATGTTGCACATGAACCGATTGTTTATCGCCTGTATTTAAAAAACCACTTAAAAAGGGTGAAAAGGGTTTCTATGCCTCGTTTGATGGATTTATGTGCAAATAGAAATAGTTTGTGGGTATATTTTTTTACCATATATTCTATAATGGACAATTATATAAAGGACTCTTTTGAGAAAAACCATTTTCTGCGGTATTGCTTTTCAATTTTAGAAGTGAGAAATGGCAGGGAACAAATGGAGGAGAAAAAAGCGTAAAAAATAATAGCTGGCAGTAAAAAAGTGATATACACCTAATTTATTCTTAGGGGATGATTTGTTAGGCTAAGTCTTGTACAATATCGGGCTCTTCTAATATTTTTAGAAAGAGCAACTAACAAGAATGTTCATCTAAGGGAGCATATTTTTAAGATTGTCTCTTAAAAAGTTCTTTTCAAAACTGCTCCTTTAATTAGAAAAAAATGTGATGTATAAAAAATATAAGTTATCATTCATTCTTTAATTAAAAAATATGATTTATTAAAAGTTGTATTTTACTCTGGTTGTTGGCACGGGTGTCAGAGCATAATCTGGTAGTTCCAAAGCTAGAATCTACTAGACTCCTACATATTTTTTTTGAAACAAAGAATCACCATCTGCCTCCGGTTGCTAACACGGGGTACCAGATTATAATTACTTTAAAATCTACTAGATTCTAACATATTTTCTTTGAAACAAAAAAAATACCAATCACCTCCAGTCACCGACGAGCGTGTAAGTTGGAACCTATCATATTTCAACATCTTTTCTTTAAAACAAAGAAATGCTAACCACCTCTGATCTTTAGCGTGGGGTGCCAAATTATAATTTGGTAGGTTTCAATGTTAAAACCTACCAATTCCTATATATTTTCTGTGAAATAAAAAAATGCCAACGGCCTCCGGTCACCGACACAAAGTGCAAGATTGTAACTTGGTGGGTTCCAAAGTTGGAACATACTAAATTTCAACATATTTTCTTTGAAATATAGAAGGACCAACCGCCTCCGGTCACCGGCACGAAGTGCAAGATTGTAACCTAGCAGGTTCTAGATTCTAACATATTTTTTTAGACAAAGAAATGCCAATCGTCTCTGATCATTGGTGCAAAACCCACCAGGTTCCATCCTAAAATTTGCTAGATTTCGTCTTTGAACCCAACAGGTTCCAAAGTGAAATCTATCAAATTATTTCCAATTTGTCATAAAAATCAGATTTCTAAAAGAAACATCACTTAAAAACCCAAAAAAGTATAGTAAAAAAACAAAAATTACATATTAAAATCCACACATAAAAAATGTACAAAAATTTAAAAAAGAAAGTTACAACAAGAACACCACAGAATGCCCCTGCAATACAAACATTTGAAAAGTAAATGACCATAGTCGTGAACTAATTACAAAATAAAATAAAAAAAATAGTCATCTCATTTCACAATTGTAGAGGTGAGGTCTTTGCCCAGTCCTGAAACTATTCCTTAAATAAATTGTATAACTAGTTCATATTGGGAAGTTTAAAACTATGAAATATGAGTAATTGTTTAAAAGAAGAGCAAAATCTTCCAAAAAAGAACATTTCAAAAACAAGGAACAAACTCATCGGCACTCAAATGTATTTTTTGGAAGGAACTCAAATGTAGTCAAGATTTCTACTTTTACAAATTAGCTTTCATGTCGTCCAAAAGTTTTATGTTTGAACTCTCAACTAAGAAGCAGAAAAGAGAGATAGGGGCATGACGTTTGAACACAAAATAAAATTTATAATGCAAACAAACGATATATTACCTTTCCATCGAAAGTCTGGCAATTGAAAGAGGTGGTTGCTTGGTGAGAGAAACAGAGATTTGCCATGGAAACTTGAGACGGTGATTTGTCGTGAATGTATCTACCAGGTGTTTGGCAAAGTGGTGGGAACTGCGGTTCCCACCACAAACTCAGTTATGAACAGTATAAAGCTCTCACATGCTACAGTAACAATAAAAAAAAATTGCTACAGTGTACAGCTCTCACATGCTACAGTAAAAGTGGTTCTCACCGCTGGTTCCCACCATCTTCCAAACACCCTAAAGTTTCTAGTAGAGCGGCTTAGCACGGGAGGAACTTGATGATTTCTTTTTTTTTTTTTAACGAGGGACAAAAAGATCAAATCATAAATCAAATTAAAGAGAAGATAAATAATAAAGGGATAGTTTTGAAAAGTAAAAACAAGAAAATCAATCTTAATAAGGACTGTCCATAAAAGAACATTCTATGGTATTTTCTTTAAATGTAATTCGAGTCCAAAACCAATGCTTAAGATGTCTTTGGCTCTGAATATAGGCCTTTGAGCACTCGCCACCTTTACTTAATCTATGTGGGACAAAGTTTCCGTTATTGTTGCCAAAGTCTAACAAAAATTTTCATAAGCAATTGAGAATTTCATGAATTGGACTTCAAGAGAAGAAAACGAAAAAGAAATTTCCGTTATTGTTGCCAAAGTCTAACAAAAATTTTCATAAGCAATTGAGAATTTCATGAATTGGACTTCAAGAGAAGAAAACGAAAAAGAAATTTCCGTTATTGTTGCCAAAGTCTAACAAAAATTTTCATAAGCAATTGAGAATTTCATGAATTGGACTTCAAGAGAAGAAAACGAAAAAGAAA
>CAMOHE010051141.1:25909-48274 GCA_946598075.1 Artocarpus hirsutus
TTTCCGTTATTGTTGCCAAAGTCTAACAAAAATTTTCATAAGCAATTGAGAATTTCATGAATTGGACTTCAAGAGAAGAAAACGAAAAAGAAATTTCCGTTATTGTTGCCAAAGTCTAACAAAAATTTTCATAAGCAATTGAGAATTTCATGAATTGGACTTCAAGAGAAGAAAACGAAAAAGAAATTTCCGTTATTGTTGCCAAAGTCTAACAAAAATTTTCATAAGCAATTGAGAATTTCATGAATTGGACTTCAAGAGAAGAAAACGAAAAAGAAATTTCCGTTATTGTTGCCAAAGTCTAACAAAAATTTTCATAAGCAATTGAGAATTTCATGAATTGGACTTCAAGAGAAGAAAACGAAAAAGAAATTTCCGTTATTGTTGCCAAAGTCTAACAAAAATTTTCATAAGCAATTGAGAATTTCATGAATTGGACTTCAAGAGAAGAAAACGAAAAAGAAAGAAAGAAAGGAAGAGTGAAAATGGCCGGACCTCTTGTAAGGGGCAAGTTTTATGTTCTTGCTAAGGTTCTTGTCGCAGTTAAGTTGGTTATCTAGTGAATCTCTTGCAAGCGTGCATGACATAAGACTGATACATCGAAAAATTGTCGAAAATTTCTTTATCGAGGTTGGGCCTGTTTGCATCACATGAGATAAGTCTATCAATATTCTGTTCGATAGGGTTGTTCGTGGGTGGTTTGGATGGTTTTTTTCTTCCGGATTACCGACCAAAATTAAAAATAAATTTTATTTTTAGACGGTTTGAGTGGTTTGATTTTTTTTAAAGACCAAATCAAATTATTCATAAACGGTTTGGGTTGTTTAGTTTAGGCGGCTTGAGCTTAAGATTAAAAAAAATCAATATTTAACAATAATTATAAAATGTCTAAAAGTTCACTACTTAAAGTTTTAATACAAAACAACAACTAAACTAAAAATTCACAATAGCACTAATCAAAGTTTACCAACATTCAAACTAAAGAGTTAAAGTGTAACAAAATAACATAAAACAACACAGTTAAATTTTAAACTTGAATTAAAGCTTTTCTATACTTGGTTCTTTAATTGATTTTATTTCTTGGATGTTGATGAGTGATGCCTAATGTTATTTTCATGTGATTACAGGAAAGTTAATTTATAGAGTGTGGAAAACTTTATTTTATATGTATAGAACTTCTTTTAATGAACAATAAAAAATAATCTATACAAAATTTTTTTTTTTTAAAAAAAATTATATGTAGGGTTGTTTGAAGGCTGTTTGAGCTGGCAGTTTAATAAGCTCAAACTCCTAACCAAGCCACCCAAAATTACTTATATAAAAACCACTCTAATAATAAAAAAATTACAAAAAACCACTGGTTTAGTTCAAATTGGGCAGTTTGAGTAGTTTGACGGATTTTTTGAACATCCCTAGTATTTGATTTACAAGCTTTCATTTTGCCAATCTAACAACATTATTTTTTGTTGATGCCTAGAATCCTACGGGTTTATTTTTCAAAGTGCTAAAAAAGAATGGCATTTGGCGCTGTTACTTTGAATTATGAACATTTGCAATTTGACTCCTAAGCTTTTAATTTTGGCAAGCTGCAATCTAAACTTACAAATCTATAACAAATCATCCCCTGTGGATAGTGATTTTAGGTTTTTGACTAAAATTGAAACGTAATTTGCATATGAATAATTGGCTAATGACATGAATTGCCATTTTTTTTATCTTTCAACCCAAATTTATGGTTATTAAAATCTTTAATTAAGCTTTTATTATAATAGAAAATTTTGAATAACTCTATTTTAAATATAAATTTGGGTTAATATTTATATAAAAAAACTCTTTTATACTCTTAATTAACAATCTATATGAAAATTACATGTCAATTTCAATCAAAAAATTAAAATTGCTATTAGTAGTGGTAATTTGCTATAGATTTATAAGTATAAAGTACAACTTACCAAAATTAAAAGTTTAGAGGATAAATTATAAATGTACGACAAGTTTAAGGGCAAAAGTTGATACCAAATACCCAAAAAAGGAAGCATGAGATCCACTAGCAAGTTGATTCTTCCATTCTAGAGAAGGACACGACATACCCAAATTTTTAAATTTTTCTTTTTATTGGTTTGTTATAGTTATTTTAGATATTTCAAACCACCAAAATTTTTCTCATGCTTGTTATCTTTCTTAAAACTTCATGGTAGTCTTTTGTTATAATGATTTGAGTAAAATTCTAACTAGCTAAAAGTTCTTAAAAATTGTTATTTTTACAAGACCTACTAAAATTTTCATATGTCGAGATTTATTTAATTGTAAATAACTCCAAACCGATGAAGCCGATCATACATGATTTGTCATGGTTTGGTTCTCTTACAAATTTAAAACTGGCCAATTTAACCAAAAAATAATGAACATTTTTTGTTGAGGGGTTGAGTTCTCCGACCAGAGCCCGGCGGGGTGCGGGTACCTCGTTCTCTTATCAGAGCCTAACGGGTACTTCGAACGTATTGTCGGGGAGGCTGGTTCGGGAGCCTCTATGTGGATTTACCTCCCGCAGGGGGAGCGCATCCCCTAGGAGTCGAACCCACGTGGATTTGCCACCTGCGGGGGAAGTGCGTCCCCTAGGAGTCGAACCCGTTTCCTCTTGAATAAAAGGGCCTTAGGGTGTCCCCTATGTACCAATCTAGCTAATAGGTGGATTGGTACTTAAGATAAGCCCTAAAACCCTCTTATTTAAGAGGAAACAGGTTCAACTCCTGGGAGACGCACTCCTTCACTGGAGGCAAATATGAGTTGGGTCTCTCCCTTGAGTAGAGGCCCTCTCGAACAATTCATTAGGAGGGAGCCACCTGCCAAGCTGAGGACATTTCCTGAGCAAGGACCCTCTCGGTTGAGTCAAGTCTCCCATCCAAAACACGTGTTTTATGTTGAGGTGTTGAGTTCTCCGACCAGAGCCTAGCGGGCACCTCGAACGTATTGCCGGGGAGGCTATTCGGTGAGCCTCCACGTCGATTTGCCTCCTGCGGGGGGAGCACGTCTCCCAAGAGTCGAACTCGTTTCCTCTTGAATAAGAGGGTCTTAGGGTCTATCCTAGATACCAATCCAACTAATTAGCTAGATTGGTACCTAGGGGACACCCTAAGACCCTCTTATTCAAAAGAAAACAGGTTTAACTCTTGGGGGATGCGCTCCTTCACTGGACGCAAATGTGAGCTGGGCTTCTCTTCCAAGTAGGGGCCCTCTCGAACAATTCATTAGGAGGGAGCCACCTGCTGGGCTGAGGACCCTCCCCGAGCAGGGACCCTTTTAGTTGAGTCGAGTCTCCCATTCAAATAGTTGGATTGGTACCTAGGATAGGCCCTAAGACCCTCTTATTCAAGAGGAAATGGATTTGACTCCTAGGGGACGCGCTCTCCTCGTGGGAGGCAAATCAACGTGGAGGCTCCTTGAGCTGTCTCCCAGGCAATACGTTTGAGGTGTCCGTCAGACTCCGGCCGAGGAACTCAATACTTCAACACTTTTTATTTGAGTGGTGGTTTTTCTCTTCAGGTCGACAAAATGACCATGAACATTTCTAGAAGAGACTTTTAGTATGAACTTGACATATGATTTTTTTAAATAAAAATTGAAAAGGGATTTAAACCCTACTCCTGTAGTTAAGTTATTGTTAGGTTATATCAACAATCATGTCAAGTTAATTTAATTAGGTGATAAATCTTTAATCTAAACGATACATGTCACGCCTTGGAGTACGGGAGGTGACGTGGTAGATTAATTAATTTAACTAAACAGAGATTTAGTTAAAAAGTGGGTTTTAGTATTAGATTTATTAATAAAAATATGATAATTTTAAAAAGCCATTTATTTAAAAGCAAGCCGTTATAATATTTGGACAAATAAAATAATAAAATAAATAATGAGGAACAATAAAATAATAAAAATATAAAGTGAGGCGAGAATGGGTCCCACTGGCCCACATCTTGTGCACACATATAATGTTAACAATATTACAATACAACCACAGTCCAAAATAAAAAGAAAAGTTAAGATTTTACATGCATTGAATTGTAGTAATACAACCTACCCAAATCTTCTACTGGTCGCAAGTCCGGTCAACGGACTCTTCTCTGATCCTAAGCTGATATCCACCTATGGGGTAAGATTTTAAAACAAATAAAGCGTGAGCGAAAGGCTCAATAGGACTATAATTTTGAAAATATTTAACTTTTAAAGAAATTTCATTAATAAAATAAATATGTAGAAAACGAAATAGGACAAACAATTAAATAGATGAAAATTTAATAAAAGCTTTCCTTATCAAAGTAAATTAAATGGGTCGACTAGAAAGAATACCATTTTCTTTTCTTAGGTAAACCATATGTAAATTACCACCATAGTGGCCCAGTTGGGTTTCAGGACCTGCCCCCAAGGTCGCGCACTACACGACCCGATCTCTAATATGGCATCATGCCCCAAAATATGTATATACATATATATATATATCTTTTCATGATTATTAAAATCTCTTTTTACTAAATATAATCATTTACATTCATTATGAGGTTTATTATGAAAAATCACCTTAATCTACCATTTATGAAATCAGTCAATAAAAATATATTTTCAACCAATCATTTGAAAACCTTTTTGTTAAAAATTCCTTTGAGGCTAAAACATTTAAAACTAGCTACCAAAGAAGGGGTAGAAGTCCTACCTCGATACTCATGTCGGTGTCCCACACCGTAATCTTGGTCCGCTATACGTTAGCTCCGCGAATCCACGCACAACCTTGAATAAAAACTAGGTCTATTAGTATCTAGCGTGAGATATCCTATATATTTAAATCATCTATGGTGTCCTAGTGTGCTATTTAAGTTTATAAAATCATTTTATAAAGTTAAAATTTTAATTGGGGTTCAAAACGATGAAAATAGATGAAAATTCATAAAATTTTACCATGCTCGGTCGGCCTACCGGTCCCCCTGGTTTGGCTGGCCGAACTGCATAGTTTGACTTGGTGTAGTTCTGCCAGCCGGGAAGCCAAGTCCGGTCGGCCAAACGTTCCCAGGTTCGGCCTACTGATCGGATGAATCCGGCCTGCCAAACACTTGAATATGGCCTGTCGAACACGAAGTTTGGCTTACCGATCTGAAAAAATTCTAGAATTTTCTAGGCACGGGTCTTGGCCTCTCCGAGCCCAAATCTTCAATCCTAACTTGTTTTTTCAATTCTCAGGCATGGGTAATACTCATAATTGATAAAAAAACATAGTAGGTTACTTTTCAATGCATTAAAACAAGTTTTAAACAAAATTTTTGAAAAAATCCAAAAATGAGAAAAATTGAAGAAAAATGAAAAATCTTGATTTAAATCCATTTTTGATGAAACAAAGTTTGTATTCTAGTCATTCTAAGTTCATCTAACCTAGATTGAAAGATTTCTAAGCTTAAAAAAGCTTAGATTTCAAAATGCAAGAAAAATTAAAAAATGTAAAAAGTTTTGAAATTTGAAAACTAATCTTGAATCGAAGCTTTGAATCAAGTTTATGGTTGCTCAATCGGGTTCCCAAGCCTTCAATCCACAATCCCGAAGCTTGAAATCAAATTTTGTTTCAAAAATTTAGAGAGAGATTGAGAAAGTATGAGAGAAACCGAGAGAAAGAGAAAGAGAGAGACACAGGCAAGAGAGAGAGAGGAGAGAGAAAATGAGTGAAAGAGAGAGAGTGAGAGTGAGTGAGATAAATAGAAGAAGAGAGAGAAAATTAATTGCACAAAACCGTGTGCAACAACGCACTGTTTTCAAATAAAAGCTACTTGGTATTTGACAAATTATGTTGTTTCAAAATTTAAAATAGCAATTAAAATAATTCAAAGTAATTAAAAATCATCAAAAGAATAAAAATAACATAAATTTTAAAATTTCACAAAATGATCAAATTAAATTCAAAATATTCATTATGGCACACTAATCACCATTTTACATTCTAATAACAATTAATAAATTTCGGGGTGTTACAATACATCGTTGCTCCATCACCGATGTGGGAAATAGAATGTAGAACTTATCTACTCAACATAATTCTGATTTGTATGATTTTCAAACATGCTTAAAGTAGACATAACTGGCAAAGCAAGTATTTATTTTTATGTACATCTCAAGCAACCGTAATTGAAGCACAAAATCAGTAGCTCTTATTACATTAAATCAACTTTTGGGTAATATTCATGATTTTTATGGCTAATGTGTTTTAACTTTCCTTGGTCAAGGGCTTTAATTTGAAGCGTCCTCTTTTCTTCAGCACTTGCTTCTAAGACACCCCTTCCCGTCTCTTATCTCATCACTTCTTTCCATCTCGTAGCTGATTGGTACTTGAGACATGAATTGCATTTATTTTTGCAGTACCGAATCGGGAATTCCTTCATGATATGGCAACATGAGCTAGCTCTTTCATAGTGACTTTATATGAAACTTCTCATTCATGTCTAAATAGACTTTTCTTTTTTTTTTTTTTGTTTTTTGCTGGATGTAATCCTAAATGGACTGCATATAGTTGATTTCATATGCATCTTGCACAATGACTGTAAAGACAATATGGTCTACTCCAATTGCATTTGACACATGCATAGATGAACAGCCCAAATTGATGAGGAAAGAGGGTGGTAATTTGAGTCATGTCGTATGTTAGCTTCGATCAAATTGATAACCTACGTGTTATTTGTTTTATGAAAACGTTAATCAAAATATCATTATAATAATTAATATATAAACAAGAGTATTAATTTATTTATTCCTACCACATGAATTTACGTTACAGATCTTATAACTTGATCATTTTTAAAATTAAATTTGTTAAAGCCTATTTTTTAAAAAAATTTTTCCATATACACTATATTTTAATTAAAATGTTATAAATCGAGTTAATTTTCTGTCAAGTTAGCTATTTGGGTTGAGTTTGAGTACTTTGTGACAACCACCCGAATTATCATGAGACTCTGACAATTAAGCGAAAACCTGCAGGAACTAAACACGTGAAAGATTTCTAAAGGTTGTATTCCTAAAAAAATTTATTTCAAACTACTTTTGCGAAGTTATTTAACCACTTTTGGCAGTTGCAACCGTGTTCTCACACACTTTAATTCTATTACCATCAGGTTTATACTGCCGGTGTCCTATCCTTAATCCTTATGTATTTAGTTGTTTTGGGTTGATTATGTTGAGGAGCAAAACATCAAATAAATTATCTAAATATATATATATATATATATATTGGCTCAGAAAATTATCTTAATATTGTATATGCTGATTTGTGCTCTATATATATATATATATATATATATATATATATATTGAGGTTTGAGGTTTGAGTCTAGGCCTGATCTACAATGAAGTATTGGGACCAGTACTTTTGCTCGGTGAAAGATGATTGTTAAGTCGGTCCATGCACATTATTATTAGCACGCCACCAAGAGCAAAAAGAAGCTTTTGTTTTCGCTAAGCATCGTAATATCATTCCACACACTACAAAAATCGCATAAACGTCCAAAACTTTTCTTCCTGAATCTGCAAGCAACTTCCGTTTTCCATCATTAAAGGATCATAAAACCTTAAGTACACTTTAGTCCAACCTTCCCCCTATAAATATGACCACCAAAACGTTCCAATCCTTAAACGGAAACACTCCAAAAAAATTAAAAAAAAAAAAATAGTACGCATTGTCAATTAAAATTTCACGCCATGAAGTACTTCCAAAATTTTCTCTTTCTACATTTCCTCTCTCTCCTAAGTCAAGTACTTCCAATTGCCACTCAAAAACATGCATGCGACGTGACGTCATTCCCCCAAGCAACCCAATTCCCATTTTGCAACACTTCCTTATCATACGACGTCCGAGCCAATGACCTCGTTACACGCCTCACTCTCCAAGAGAAAGTCCAACAATTAGTCTCGGGAAGCGCCGGCATTTCCCGGCTCGGCGTGCCATCCTACGAGTGGTGGTCTGAGGCACTTCACGGGGTCTCGAACGTTGGACCGGGGACTAGGTTCAACGCCACCATCCCCGGCGCCACTAGTTTCCCCGCGGTGATTCTCTCCGCGGCAGCCTTCAATGCGTCGTTGTGGTATAAGATGGGACAGGCCGTGTCCACGGAGGCTCGGGCCATGTACAACGCTGGCCTCGCCGGGTTGACGTATTGGAGCCCAAATGTAAACGTTTTCCGCGACCCCCGGTGGGGCCGGGGGCAGGAGACGCCGGGGGAGGACCCTCTTGTGGTGTCCAAGTATGCAGTGAATTATGTGAAGGGCCTCCAAGAAGTGAGTGAGGAGGAAAGTGGTGGAAGTAATGGTGATAGGCTTAAGGTGTCTAGTTGTTGCAAGCATTACACCGCTTATGATATTGATAATTGGAAAGGTGTTGATCGGTTTCATTTTGATGCCAAGGTAATTAGTATGCTTTTATATGTGGTTCAATTACAAAATTGTATATCTCGTAGTTGGAAATATTTCTCAAACTTAATCTTCTGTTTTTGAAAAATACAAAAATATCTTTTAAATTTTATTTTTTTATTCTTCTCATACTTTGTCAATAAATAAATAAAGATACTCTCAATTAAACCGAATTTATTTATAAAACATATTTTTAAAGAAAAATTTTAAAATATTTTTCTCATTGAAGAAATATGAATTAAAAATCTCTGACTAGAAATTGGTGTTTTGTTTCGTTTAATTCTTTATTTACAATGTATGCGATGGATGCAATAAGTTTTTTAAATTTAAAGAACACCTTTCTATTAATTAGAAACAGAAAAACAAATTGAATGAAAACTAAAACTAAAAAGTATAATTATCTCCTTGAAAGAAAAGTATAATGATAGAATTAAGCCTTTATATATTTATAGTATCCCACTCAATTTAATATCTTTTTTGAGTTGTTTTATATTGTAGACTTAATTTGTGACATGTAGCTTGGTAGAGGTACAATGTAGGTTAAATTAATGTTTAATTCACATTTTGCGTTGTGATAGTTCTCATTCTTTATCTTCTTAAACAAAAGTGATGAGTACTTTATTACATAGAACAAAAAAATTTACACTTCGACATCCGTCACTGATGGTTAACAACATCATATTTATTTTTCCACGTAACATCTTAAGTTTCTCACCTAGGTCCCTCAGTACGTCTGTAAAGTTCAGGGTAGTTGTGAATTTGAATAAGGTATTTTAAACATTAATTTTAACTCAAACAATATAAAGTAAAAATAAATTATGATGTAAAACTCTCATATATTATAATATTTTAAATCAATCGGTTCAAATTAATGCTTCCAAACACTCTATAAATTATGAAATAATTTTCTAACCAACTAAAAGAAAAAAAAAAAAAAAAAAAAGGATGAAGTATGGCTGCATAACTGCATTAACATGCATAATTAGTGCAGACTGTAAAGGTAATGTTGTTAGGGCTTTGGGGTTACAGGTGACAAAGCAGGACATGGAGGACACGTATCAGCCACCATTCAAAAGCTGTGTGGAGGAGGGACACGTCAGCAGTGTGATGTGTTCATATAACAGAGTAAATGGAATTCCCACTTGTGCTGACCCGGAACTTCTCAAAGGCGTCGTCAGAGACCAGTGGGGCCTAGACGGGTATTTTTCCCCCTTAAAACGAACAATCTTATCTAATAAAGTTACAATTCCATTATTAAGAAAATAGTAAGATTCAATATAAAAGTATATTACATACTAGATTCGCGCTTATAATTTGTAAGTAATAGGATTTTAAGTATATATAGATGAAAAGAATTTCCCTTAAAGCTTTACTACTTTACCATAAAAGCATTTGCTCCGAAGCATTAAATATTTATTTGATCCTTTTTACATATTTTGTTGTTGTTATTATTATTATTTTGATTAGGGGCAGGAACGTGGCCTCACTTATATTTTTAAAATTTTAATTTTACATTCAATTTTTGTGTAATATATTAATTATGCTTCTATTAATTTTAATTGTGCTCTCACTTTATAAGAAAAAATATAATTGTGCCTTTGTTACATAGTTAAAATATATAATTATGCATCAATTAAAAAAAGTTATCCATGATTTTTTTTTGTAATGTCCTTATTAAAAATATTTCCTAGCTTCGTCATTGAGTTTGACATTTTTTACGGCGTATCTGATATTCACAAACGCACACTAATTAATAAAAATTTTGACTTTATAAATTTGTTTATTGTTGTATTTGGATTATGTGTGACTTTTCTTTTTATTTTTTATTTTAACGTTGTACGCTACTATCAATGAAAACGTAGTTAAAACAAAGTGTACAGAAGGTCTCTTAAGCCATATGCTTCCAAATTCCTTGCTTAATCCAATAAATAGTGAATAATGGCAAGGAATTTCCGAAAATATTATCACATTATGTCCAACTAACTTTTTATTTTCCTTGTGTATCTGTCAACTTGTGCGTGCAAATGTGAAAAGGTACATTGTTTCAGACTGCGACTCAATAGAAGTATATTACAATTCCATCCATTACACTGCAACACCTGAGGATGTAGTAGCCCTTGCCTTGAATGCAGGTTCTAAAAATTAAACCAACAAAGGCCATTTCTTGGAGAAAATTTACCATTTCAGCATAAATTCTGACTTACCAAACATAACATTTTGGTGTTTGATTATGCAGGTTTAAACATGAACTGTGGAGATTATCTAGGAAAATACACAGCCAATGCTGTCAACTTGAACAAAGTGAATGAATCTGTTGTAGACCAGGCCTTGCTATACAACTACCTAACCCTCTTGAGACTCGGGTTTTTTGACGGGAATCCAGAATTGGGTCCGTACGCGAGTCTTGGTCCGGCTGATGTGTGCACAGATGAGCACAAAAGTATGGCACTTGATGCTGCAAAGCAGGGGATAGTGCTGCTAGACAACAATGGAGTTCTTCCTTTGTCCCAAGGCAATGTCAAGAGCTTGGCTGTTATAGGGCCTAATGCCAATGCCACCAATGCTATGATAAGCAACTATGCCGGTATCCCTTGCGGCTACACCAGCCCATTAGAAGGGCTAAAGAAGTATGTGCAGGCCGCAAAGTATGAGCCCGGATGTAGCGATTGCAAATGCGGCAGCGATAGCCTTATTGAGGCAGCGGCCGAGGCTGCAGCAGCCGCTGATGTTGTGGTGGCTGTTGTGGGCCTAGATCAGTCCATAGAAGCAGAGATGCTAGACAGAGAGAACTTGACGCTGCCTGGTTTTCAGGAAAAGCTTGTGCAACAAGTGGTTAATTCGACGAATGGAATTGTCATTCTGGTTGTCATGTCAGCTGGTCCTATTGACGTTTCATTTGCCAAAAATTTGAGCAAAGTTGGGGCAATTGTGTGGGTAGGTTATCCAGGTCAAGATGGAGGGGATGCTATAGCTCAAGTCATATTTGGAGAATACAACCCAGGTTTTTTTATTATTAATTTTTAAAGTTTTGGAATTTTTATAGTACAAACATTTCATTTTTACTACCAGTAGATACTGTTGATCTCACTCTTGGCTTAATTTTTTAATGGTCTAATCTATAATTGATAGTATTTTGTGTTGTGTGATGCAAATTTTAAACATGAACACTCATCGTTGAAAATTTAATCCAACATTAAAATAAGAGTTTTTACTGATAGTGAAATTAATAATTTCAAGGTATAAATTCCCTTAAAGCTGTAGACAAATTCATCTTTTCAAACTGTTTTAAAATTCTGAATTGAGCTAAAACTCTGTGCACATTATTAGGTGGAAGGAGTCCTTTTACATGGTACCCAAATGAATACACAGATCAAGTGCCAATGACAGACATGAACGTGAGATCAAACACTAGCAACAACTTCCCTGGTAGAACTTACAGATTCTACACTGGAAAAATCATTTATGAGTTTGGACATGGGCTAAGCTACTCAATATTCTCCAAGTTCATCATATCTGCTCCTACCACTGTACTAATCAAGCCTAAATCCACTTCAAACCCAAATAACATTGTAGCCTCCAACTCCACCCAACCAAAAGATCTTCTTAATGGCCAAGCAATTAGTATCTCAACCATAGACTGCCAGAACCTGACATTCAACCTCTCCGTCGGTGTGAGGAACAGCGGGCCAAGGGACGGATCCCATGTGGTGCTAGTGTTCTGGAAGCCACCGAGCTCTAAGGACTTGAGCGGCGCACCGAATGTGCAGCTTGTGGGGTTCGAGAGAGTAGAGGTGATGAAAGGGAAGACAGAGACTGTGACTGTGAACTTGGATGTGTGCAAGGGGCTGAACCTTGTGGATAGTGAAGGAAATAGAAAGTTGGTCATTGGACAACACACTCTTATTGTTGGTTCTCCAAGTGAGCGCCCAGTTAGGCACCATCTCAATGTGAGACTGGCCGAGAGTGAAGATGAAGGAACCTTCTTATCTTCATAAATGCTCTTATAATCTAAGTTGATAGTGACAGATATATGGTACTTATGGATGTTTCTATTGTTATGTATTTACCCAGCTGTTAAAGGGAAAAGTGGGTTTTCAATTATGTAAACATATAAGCTATTTGCTATCATTGTATTAAGATATTTATAAAACAGTGTAATGAGATCCATTAGCTAATTTTAAGATATGAATTAAAATTATAACAAAGGGACAAGAAGCATAAGTAGTACTTGGTCCCATCACTTTCTTGACAATATCCTTACGAAAGTCAGCATGTTTTTTGCATGTTGTCCGCAGCCTTAGGGGATGACAGTACAGTAACTTGCACGTGAAGAGCATCTTAACCATTTCAAGATCCTTTATGAAAAAAGTTTCAACCACTTTCTAACTAGACATACTTGCCCTTGAGCTGGACCAATTCCAATTGAACTCACTGAAAAGAACTCTTGAACGAACTCAAAACAGCTAAAGTAATATGATGATCTAGAGTGGATTTCACTAGGCTCTTTGGGACAAGGCCAACAGAAGAATCAAGTGTATAGGCCACAGAATATAATCTCTTACAGCACAATCTCAAGCGCCATTTAACTTTCTCTATCCAGGTAAAGCAAGAATAGCTCCTTCGCATCTGCATTTGAGTTCCAAGTCAAGTTCGTTTCTAAGGTCATTATAGTGTGCTTGTTTGCTTTAAAGACTTATTTCTTCGTTTGTTAAGCTAATTTAAGAAGTTAGAAAACTTCGAACAACTCTTTCTTTTTTTTCCCACGGAAGATGGATCAAGAAGCAACACCAAGAAGAATTATCTTTGCCCTCTTGATGATCACCATGGTCATTCATTCTTGTGCAGCTCTCTCATCCCAACTACCTTGTTCTCCATCGCCTTCACCAGTGAGTGCTTTCCACAAAATCCCACGTCAGCTCTCATCCTTGGTCTTTTCTAAGTAATGCAATTAAAACACATGCTTTTATTTATTTATTATTATGTTGTTTAAATAGGCCAATGAGAATCCAACAGCAGAAGTCCCCAAGCCATCAAAAGGAGTGATTATGAAGAAGGACAAGAGGTGGTCGGTCATCTCCGGCAAAATGTAACTCGGAATGCAACAAATGCGAACCATGCATGCCAGTTGAAGTGTCAATAAGAACAATTGATAATTTGGAAGAGGATGAGTGCTATCCACAGGTGTGGAGATCCATGTGTGACAACAATATATTTTCTCCTTAAGAATTCACAAGATAATTGCTTATTGTAGTACAAATGAGAAAGCTTGGCGTAGAAGAAAACAAAAATGAAAATCTTACGGTAGCTATAATGAAAATTGAAACTTTTCTGCTTTTCCTCTTTTACATTTTCCTTCATTATTCCATTCAAAAAATTAGTCATTATAAATAAAATATATACTGGGAAACAAGACCAGGTGAATCTGAAACAAATATCAAATTAGAACTAATAATGCTGTAAATTGGCGAGCGATCAACTTGTTCAAATGTGGGGAAAACTGTTGTAGGACCGATCATCGTACCGAAAACAGTTGTAGGACCGGTGATTGTACTGAAAAAAAAATCAGCAAAAGAAACAAATAAACCATTAGTGCAAGCATAGCACAGGACAAGAGGAAAACTGTTGTGGGACCGATCCAAGAAAGAATTTATATACAATAAAGAGAATCAAGAAGGAGAAATAGAACCAAGATAGAGAAGAATAAACCACTAGAGATATAGAAACAGAGCCATGGTAGAAAAAAAGAAGGAATTCAAAGGAGAGAACAAGAACTCAAGAGGAGAAAAAACCAATAATTTCAATATTCATCAACGACTCTCTTGAAATTACAAGCGCTGAGGTATATGTAGTATAATCCTAGGATAAAAATAATTCTAATATTCAAAATTAAGTTCTAAAAGTAAAGCATATTTTAATTGGTAACAAAACTGTTTCAATTCAAAATTGCCTAATCTAATTCGTCATCAAAAAGGCTATGTTGTCTCCGTACATGTTTCCCTTTCCTCCCCTAGAACAAAACAAGAAACGGCAATAAATGAGAAATTTGAATATGTGGAAACGTTTGCAAAAGACATTAGTAATTTAGAGGACTACCTCTGCACAACTCCGATGTTTGTTCATCGATTTTGTTTTTGCCTTGTCCAAAACAGAGTTTCTCTGCATAGAAGTCACGTAGATGCAGGTGTAGAAATAGTGTAGAAATAGCTATATTAGGAAATTTTCCATCCATTTGAATATGATAACAAATAGTTCAGAACAAATTCTCCTGGAAAATAAATAAGTAAACAAACATATAAATAAAAAGCATACCATAAGCCTTTCTTTTTTTCTTCCCTTGTTAGGTGTGATAAATCTCTCTCCTCTCGTAAAAAGCAACTAATAAAGATGTTAGAGTTTGGTGATCCGAATTCAGTTTGATCTGACCCAAAAAGCTCGTGGTGCGATAAATTAGGTGAAAAATAAAAGTGAGATTTTTCATGAGATCTGTGGTGGTAGCGGAGGGATCGGGCCGATAGGCCCGATCCCGTAGCCCATCACTGATCTCGCCGGGGGTGCGGGGGCTCCGTCCCCACGGTACGGATCATCGTTGTTGGGCCATTTAGTTTATGTTTTTTGGGCCCTTAGAGTTTTGCTTATACCTATATATATGATGTATTATGTTAGGGCTTAATGATTAGCGAATTTTGAGCCTCCCTAGCGACTCCATTGTAATCTTTACGAGTTTAGTGATTTTATTCTCCTCTGCTCGTGGTTTTTTCCCATTTTGGTTTTTCACGTAAATTCTGTGTGTTTTTGTTTTTTGTTTCTATCGTATTAATTTCGCAACAAAAGGCCTGTACGATATTGTTTCAGTTGGAAAACATACTTGAAAATGTTTTGAAAAAACACTAATCCTCCAATATACATGTGAAGTTTTGGCTAGAGAAAGAGAAATGACGAGCCTTTTCCACAGTGGGCACATACAAATTTTGGACTGGCACATCTTTTCCACGTGGGCTAAACTCAAATACACCTTGGAGTTTTCCATTTTCCTGTCTGAGCAACGGAGTAAATTTTTAAAGGTTGTTTCCTTTTTGGAGAACCAGATTTTCGGATGGTTTGTTCATAGAATCCCTGATCTCCTAGAAAGGATTTCACATAGTTTAGCTGTTCAAAAATTGAAATAAAAAACATAAATAAACGTGATTTGACAAACACATTTTGAAAGGAGGAGCAAGCCCACTTATAAGATGCTGAAACAAGAAAAATCATATCTAAAATTTACCTGAATTATTTGTGACCAAGATGATAATGTTAGGGTATCTCTACCGACCAATTCACAAATTTCCAAGCAAGAACCACTCTGGTTACAATTTACAAACATAATACAATCAACCATACCATTCATCAAACTCATGAAAAAAGAAGGGGAAAAAAAGCAAAAAAGTGTCTCAAAATAGACCAAAATACGCAAATATCTTTTCGTTACTTTGTCCACGACTTTCTTACTAATTTGGTTTATACCAAGATGTTCCAATTTCTGTAAAACAACACCTTTCATTGACTCCTCTATGCATGAGTACGTCTTAGGTGTTGAACTTTCTCCACAACTCTTTTCTTCTCTTGAACAAAGCTTTTCATGGTTTCTCGATTCAAAAATTAGTGCTAAGCCTTATCGTCGTTCTCCAAGAGATTCAAGAGGTAAGAAACCGCCCTGCATGATCAGTACCAGTACCGTTTATGTTCTTAATCTCCGACCAAAAAATACACACACACATATACCTCTAAAAAGTAAAGAAAAATTTGGGATTAGGGGAGTTATATGAAGAAGTTTTAACTGTTTTTTACCCTTGCCAATACTTGGAATTGAATCTCCATCCATCCAAGCTCGTAACAAGAAACAACCAAGCGGATGTTGCAGCAACTAGTACATCTGGTGGACGCTTCCGTGCGTTGGCCCGAAGATTAAAAACAATGTTTTTGAGCTGAGCATTGTGCAAATTTACAGAAGCTGACGAAATAATATCAGAAGGAATGTGCATACGTTTGATTCAGAATGAATGAACTCCCATAATATTCGCATTGCCCTTTCAGTTTCGTCTGCATGAGTTGCACAGAAGAAGGTTGCTATAGCCAAGCATTTGAACACCTGCATGAAAATAAATTATTTACTCAAAGATTTTACATAGATTAAACTATTTTGCACTACTTATTGTGCAAATTTATGATTACCTTTAAGGTCTTGGGTCCAGATTTAAGAGCTTCAGAAAGAGCGGGAAGTAACTCCGTGTGTATCTCTTGTTTGTTGTCCTGGTCGGAAACTATGATAGACAATAAGCCTGAAAATTTTAAATACGAAGAAACCTTGTAAGTTATAACCATACAACTGCATATAAAAAAGAGTACCAATTTTAGTGTTGGTTAAGAAGGTAGATTTTGACATACCAATGGCTTGAGATGCTGAATAAAATTCTTTGGCAGAACCCCTCTTTAATAAATTCAAGCACCGATAAAGGAAGGTAGCAAAACTGCAATATACATGCACACAATTTGAAAAGAGTGATGAAAAGAGAGAATGCAACTGTATTCTCAAGCATGTGTGAAAAAGAAAAACAAAAAGAAAAGAGAGAGAGAGAGAGAGAGAGAAAAGAGAAAAGAAAAATCCTGTACTTCGTTTCCAATAATTCATGTCCCAAATTAAAAATAGGACGTTAAGCACTCAACAATTAATGCTAGTGTTTTCTCCCTCTTGGGGTCCCTTCAATAAAACAAAAAAATAAACACCAAAAATTAGAAAGATCATGCCAATCTCAACATACTAATATAGAAAAAAAAAACATTTAAAAAAGAAAGAAGGAAAAGAATGATTAAAATAAAAAAAGATTGAAGAAAAAATTATATACTTTTTCTCAAGTAATTCCTCTAACCAACATTCCACTCTACTGGGTCTAACATCTTCTCTATCTTCTTCATCAAGTTCTGGTCTTCTTGTACTGCTTGCTGTTAGTTATTAGAGTAATAGTAAACGTCAAAAAAAATGGATAAATAACTAATGCCAGAAGAATATACAGATTAATGCTTACACTTCATCTTCATGTTGTCGTTGCAATATATGTTTCTAATGTCTCGATAGACTGTTCTTCGCTTTTCTGATTCTTCTCAGTTTTGTAAATTTCTCGGTGTCAGCGCATTAACTATATTCGTATGCTACTGAAATTGACGCAGGTCCAAGATCGAAAAGAGAACAAAGAATTAGAAGAGAGAAGATGTGAAGAGAGTATGAACATGTAAAACTTTAACATTGCTACGACACTAGCGAGTTTAACCGAATAAAGCTCTATAAATAATAAAGATAACCTGATTTTTAATAATAAAAATTAGGAAAATTAAATCGTTATCAATTTATCATCTTGATCTAACTTTCCTTTTTTGAAAGTAGATTATTTAAGTTGGTCACCCACCAGAATTGGAAATATATATATGTGTGTGTGTGAAATTGCACAAAATGTCAAATTTTTAGATACCAATGCTAAATAATGTGAGAAGTTTTGAAAATGTGAAAAAAAAAATAGCATATTAATATTTTAAAGTAAAGCAAATCCCAAAAATACCCTCAAAAAATCAAATCATTTTTTTGTCTCCTTTCTCTCCCTCTGCATGTTTCTCTCACTTTCTCTTTCTCTCTCTTCTTTTTCTCTTATGCTGATTAACACAGCTGCCATTGCTGTGCCCTTCGAGCCCAGCCGTCATCATCAATGTCTGCATCAGTGCTGCTGAGGTCGAAACTTGTAGAAGGGAGACAACGAAAGCCAGACGGGGAGCATCGACGAGAAGAGAACAGGCTCTGGCAAGATCGCGATCGCGATCGAGAAATTTTGTGATGATTTTGTCATTGACAATGACGAAGTTAAGTAATGATCTCCCTACGTTTTGATTCTCGTCAATTTCTAAGTTGATTGAAGGCAGCTGTGATCAATAAGGCACGATGGATGGAGAAGGGAGACGGTTGCAGCATCGCGATTGTGTTGCGCGATTTGACGGCGACAGGCAATGGCTGAACCCGTGCGTATCGGCATTGTAGAGATCAACTCGCTCTGGTGTCATGAAGGCCAGCGGTATCATGGGAGGGCCATTGTGAGGGCGGCACGCGGGCGTTGGTGGCCGGAGCATGACTAGAGTAGGGCGACAACAGCTTATTTTGTTCTGTTGTGTTTTTTCTTTTTTTTTTTTTTTGGTTGTGGTTGTTTATGATAAAATCCTTGCAATCCATTATTTTTCCGTCCATGACGAGTCGCTCGTCCTAGTGATATCCAACGAAGCCATTGGGACCGGTGATGCCCTCAATGAATTTTATATATTTACATGAAAATACATGTTAGTATAGTAGTTCCCGGCTGTCGGCATGGTCGTCGATGTCAGTGATGTCCAGCAAAGTTGTTGAAGAAATGTATTTATAATGTAATACAATATTATAAGA
This sequence comes from Artocarpus hirsutus, assembly GCA_946598075.1. Lineage (NCBI taxonomy): Eukaryota > Viridiplantae > Streptophyta > Magnoliopsida > Rosales > Moraceae > Artocarpus > Artocarpus hirsutus. The sequence goes on from CAMOHE010051141.1 coordinate 44,802, forward strand.
TTTATATTGTATTTCTCTACCATCAACATCCATCAAAGTTGTCAGTGAAATATAATATCTACAATGTGATACAATATTATAAGGTTAATACTAAATTATGTTTTTATGTTTAATAATTTTCAGTAATTTTTATAATCATTTTCGTATGTAAAATATTAGTTTAGTTTGAAATTGCTTAAAACTGTAAAAATAATAAATGGTAATTTTATTTTAAGTCTTAATATGTTTTATAGTGAGTTTTAAGTTTGTAAATATGTTTTATAATATTTTTAGTAATTTTTAAAAATATTTTCTAGTCTTAAAAATTATATCTGTGTCAAATCGATAGAGCTAAGAATTTTAAAAGTTTGTAATTATTTTTGTGTTTTAATATTTTTAAAATTGTTGTAAATATTATGTTTGTAAAATAATTAATTTTGTTTTAATTTTCTACCTCTAGATTTGAAATTTGGTGAAAAAACTAAGTAAAACGGCACCAAAACGGAAAAAATGGACAATAAATGCATTAAAAATTCAAAAGAGTCGAATTTGCGTCAATGGAGTCCATGCAGTGGTATGGATTGGCACGTGTCTTACATGCGACGATAGCAGGTGCGTCAGCTACCAGAGCTGGACCAATGTGTCAGAAGCATCTCAGATGCTTCTAATCATGTGCGTGCATTCTGAATTTTAGCCTGTGAGCTCGCGATCTTGTCCGTTCACTGCCAGATCTTATGGATCATGTTTGCCTAAATTTGGTCCTACACGGTCCCACATGGACCTATTTCTCTTTGTGTTTCCTGACCTTTGGATCGCGCAATTATCGCACCAAATGGAGTCGTTTGTTATACGTGCTGTCGCTACGTTGCAAGGGATTTTGTGCGAATTTATGCACCCTCAGTAGTTGAATCCAAGAAGAAAAAAAGAAGGAAAAAATGGTTAACAATTGCAAAATTGATCCAAAAAAGTCAAAAAAAGAACTATAAAAAATATTTTAAAAATATGAAATAGTGCTAAAACTTGGCCTATAAATATCGGGCTTCACAACCTGATTTCTTCAACTCCCTCCTTCCTTTTTTTTTCCTCTGCTAAGCTTAAAGCTCACCAGTCTCCCCTTTTTGGAGGAGATGCTACTAGAGCACTTCTTTGACCCTACTAAAAATAATAAAATAATGTCTAAATTAGTGTAGAAAGTGTGGTAAGGTAGAGAGATAATATTGTATGCATAGTACTTTAGTATGAGTTTTAACTCTATATCTGTGTTGTAATGTTCATATTTTTATGAACTAAGTTATATTTTCTATGTTTTTAGTAATTATTATTAATGTTGTTATGCTGTCTAGTTTTACGTAAATTTAGTTATGCTTTTCTATGTAATTTAATTGTGTTGCACAATTAACATTAATAATAATGAAATAATGCTTAATTTTATGGAATATATTTTACTGTAATATGACTTATTATATTGTTGATTTTAGATATTTTATAAGACGAGGTTCTGTCAAAATTAATGAAAAAATTTATTCGATTAAAACATATTAATTTTGATTTGTTATTATCTTTTTTATCTTAAAATTATGTTAATCATAATTGTAGTGATAGTTATTATAATTTTCATAATTAGTGCATCAAATCATTCATGAGAGATGATTATTTTGCTACTTTTTATAAGAAAATCCTTACTGCATTATAGCTTATTATACTATCGCTTTAGGTTAACTTATGGAAATAGTAAATGTACTTGCTATTAATGGAAAAAAGATATAATAAATCAAATGCTTTAGGATATGTTTGTTTCATGCATTCTTTGAACTCAATGGACTCAAATTTGAATTCGAGTATCAAGAATCCTTCGAATACGTGTTTGTTTCCCCCAAAAATCTGAATCATTTGAGTATTAAGAATCTAAATTTTCAGAGTTCTCATCCTCCTTAAACTTTTGATACTCGGATATCTTTGCTACAGTAAAAACTACAATTCTCTCTCCTATATTTGAGGAAAAAAATTATAACTTTTTAATTTGATATCCAATTGAGATGATTTTTTTCACTGTATTCCTAATGAAGAGAGGAATAAATCAAGCTCTATATTGCATATTTTTTAAGATCATTAACATTAAGATTTTATTAGATTTATTAATAAATCAAAAACTACCTTCACTACCTCTCCAAATACAAATTCTAATTTTATTCCATACTCAGATTAAAACTTAAATGCACATTCAAACGTCAATTCAAATAACAATTCAAATCACTAACTCAAATCCTAATTCAAATCACACTAACTCAAGTTAAATCACTAATTCGAATTCATTTACCAAACGGACCCTTAGATTATTATTATTTAAAGTTAAATTTCATACTAATTACAAAACATAAAAGTGATTTATGAAACTTTGCTGTTTTAGTTTTATGTTTTAAACTCTTGTTTAAATTTGTTAAAATATTATTTTCTTTTAAATTTTGTTTGAAAACCCTTGCCATTTTAAACCAATAAAATTATCAATCTTTTAAATTCTCACCTCCTTATGGATATGACAACCCCTTTCTATACTAAAAACGACCGCGTTTAAAGAAACATTTTAGGCGATACATCACTAGTGAAGTTTTATATTTACATGATAAATACGGTATTTTACGATAAATATTGTATTTATCGGCCGCTGGTGATGTGGTAAAGTCGTCTGTGAATTTTTATATTTACACTGTAAATACAGTATTTCGCGTAAATATTATATTTTTCGACTGCCGACGGTGAGACAAAGTTACCGGTGAATTTTTATATTTATATAGTAAATTCAATATTTCTCAATAAATATTATATTTTACAGCCACCAATGGTCTAATAAAGTCATTGATGAATTTTTGTATTCACACCATAAATATGGTATTTTTTGATAAATATGGTATTTCTAAATAATATTGTATTTTCGACCGCTGGCGCTCCGGCAAAGTCATTGGTAAATTTTTATATTTACACGATAAATACGGTAATTCTTGGTAAATATTGTATTTCTTGGGCACTAGTGAATTTTTGTATTACATGTTAAATATGGTATTTTCTAGTCGCCGATGAATTTTTGTATTACATGATAAATATGGTATTTTTCAGTAAATATTGTATTTTTTGATCACCGGAGGTCCGTTGAAGTCGACAGTGAATTTTGTATTACTCGGTGAATATGGTATTTCTTGGTAAAATTGTACTTCCTGGCCACCGACGGTACTCGCGAGGAAGGAGGGTGAGAGATATAAAGGATAAAGAGGTAGGGGTATTTTGGCGATTTTGTTCTCATTTTCTCATAAAATATTACTCAATTTCTCATGATATGTTCTAAACTATATGACATTATTTATTAAGTTTTAACCCAAATATGCTATTTTGCTCTTTATATATATATATATATATATGTATATATTGAGCTAACTTAAACTGATATTTATAACGGGAAACTATGAATTAACAAAATAGAAACTGTATTCTCAAAAAAAAAA
>CAMOHE010051142.1:0-66733 GCA_946598075.1 Artocarpus hirsutus
GGCGATCTACATCAGGATATTGTTCCTATGTTTGGGGAAACCTTGTGACTTGGAGAAGCAAGAAGCAATCTGTTGTCTCAAGGAGCAGTGCAGAAGCTGAATTTAGAGCACTTGCTCTTAGTATTTGTGAGGGCATATGGATACAGAGACTTCTTAGTGAACTTGGAGTATCAAGTGAGAAACCTATCAAGATGTTCTGCGACAACCAAGCTACTCTCAGTATTGCAAAGAATCATGTGCACCATGATAGGATGAAACACATCAAAATTGATCGACACTTCATCTCAAAAAAGATTGAAAAAGGAATTATGCAGCTGATCTATACTCCTACGAAATCTCAAATAGCAGACATTCTCACTAAAGCTCTTCCAAGAACTAACTTTGAAGAACTGAGTCACAAGCTGTGTTTGTACGACATTTACAATGCAGCTTGCGGGAGAGTGTTGAAAATCTTCCAAAGTTAGAATCCAGATTCTAGGAATTAAACAAGAAAATATTTAGCTAATTGACAGCTATAGAATCAGGATTTATTGGGTTGTAATTTGACAATTCTTCCTTTCCTAGTTTAGTTTTTTCTTTCCGTTATTAGATTAAAAAAGTCAAGCGCTGTACCACTATATATGTAGCATCTATGTATAATTTTGATTCAGAGAAATAAGAAATATTCTATATTCTCTCAAAACTCTCTCAAAACTTTCATTGACAAAGCATGTCTCAGCACAATTTAAAACCCATCAGAAATTGATAGCACAGTTAATTGTGAAAAATCATATTTTTAAGAAAGGCCAACAGTCAACTTAAATATGACCCACCAACTGTCAATTGGAAGGCAAGTTTTTACCAATGTTTTGTTATCTTGCAAATTTTTTCTTTACTCTTGATCAAAGCGTTTTTTTGTACCCATGTCTCCTGCTTGAAAATATTAGCCTTGCAAAAAAACTATAAACAACTTCAATGGTTTCACTGATCCTTCTTGAAAGAAAAGCCTTTTTGCCTAAAGACCAAGTATATGTTTATCATTGTCACCACTTGTATCAATTGCAAATATGGGAATTCAAATTAAAGAGGACAAGAAGTCGCTTAATCATGTCATTGGCATAAAATTATCCCCAGTTAAATAAATTTCATGTCTCCTTCAAATGTATGATTGCCCTTAGATATTAGATTATACAAGCATGGGTTGTGCTTTTACCTTGCTTAATCTTGTTTTGAAGTCTAGCCACTTGATTCTTTTATGTTCGTCAAGACTATCGCCAAAAGTAAATCCGTGCACTCTCTCAAGACCTGCAAAAGATATCATACAAGTTAAAAATAGACATCCACGAAGATGCCTAGACAGTGCCAAACCATATGGTAAATCAAACAATACAGACTAGAAGCAGCTATAGAGACAAGTTTAGAAAGAGAAAAACGAGATCAAATGGCAATAGACTTGTACATTTTTAGTAAAATCAAAGACTAATCACTGTCGTATCCGTTAATAAATTGATCAAGATACATCTGAATTACGCCCTCAAATTTTGACTGGTACATTGTTTAAAAAAAAAAAAATTAAGAAGGGTTTTCTCTCGTTTGAAACATGACCTGGCGACTAATTCACTCTTTTCGTCTGGAAATCATTTTTTTGCTTTTGGGATACAAAACTACAGGCTACTTTATGACAACAATAAGATTAAAAATCAGTAATGAGGTCTCAATCAACTCCTGGGTCGCTGGCACAAATATCTGTAACTTTTGTCGCAATCAAGCTAATTTAACAATCATATGTATTTTCATAGAAGTAAAGCACCAACAGATGACAGAGTTCAGAAGTTGGACTTACTTTCACTAATTTTTGTTATCAAGCCTTCAACAGTGGTTACAATGCCACCCAAAGTGCCGCTAGCAAGCTCCAAGTCAAGCTCTGGAATTTTCACACCAGCAGAATCTGACTGATTAGGCCACACAAAGTTTGTCAGACAAAATTTGCAGCTTGACAACATGAGAATTTCAACCCGCAAAGCATACAAAAACAGCTAACTATTGTAGTCACACGGCCACCAACTTGCTTTCCAAGCATTTACACCTACTAACATGATAGATAACATGGTAACTGCTACAATATTGCCATATCAACGACAATGTGTCAATTGTGGTGTCACCGTCACAGCAACACAGACATGAAAGTTGAAAGTCAGTGCAGTAAGGTGAATCCAAGTAATGAGCCCATTAATGAGGAAGACTTATTTTCTCTCTCCCTGTTTCACTACTTTATCATATCAGATGTAAATTCCACGCATCATTATGCTCTGGATATCGAAATTGACATATCCGCATTCAAAAAAATACACTAGTACTTTTGTGCTCCTTGCATTGAACAATCCATGCAAGAAATGATAAAAGAGAAAATAAACTATTGGCACCCCCACCAACAAGGTGAGCGACCAGATTCCAGTCTAACTAGACCTGATAGGACTAATGCAACGGAAAGCCTGGAGGTAATCTAAAAAACATTGAAATGTGGAGTTCCCAAAAGAAAGACTCTCATCAGTAAATCCATTACGTTTGTTTAAGCAATTACAAGCACAAGCAGGATAAAGATTGTATAACATTCATTTAAAGCAGTTAACTCAAGGACAACACTGCCAAGATTATCTGCCAGATCTAAGAGATATAGTTTATACAAACACACAAAGTAGTGACATTTAGATTACATTTCTAATCAGGCAACAGACCTTTATTACATCACGGCTTAGATCAGCAGTGTTCTTTACTGTCAGAGTTATTCTTTTCCCTTTTTCAGGAATTCTTCCACCAGGTTTCAGCTGCTCCAAAAAAGAAGTCAAGATTAAAAATAAAAATAAAAATAAATATAACGGAAGTATGCTCAAGTCATCAGCCAAAAAAATGAAATAATTACTGTTTGAAATGGCAACAAAAAATAAAGCAGAATCATATAATTACAAACCTCAGAATTGCGGTAACCACACGCATCACAGGTGGAAGCCATGACAATTACTTCTTGAAAGTACGGAATATCTAAATATTGTTAAGCTAAACATCTTAAAATAATCCCACAACCTAGCATGGGGTGAAATTCTTTCCCCAGAAAGTAATAGGTAGGCCTCAGCTTCGTCTATTGGTTTGTGAGAAAAAAAATCACCAAAAGATAGAGATGCGATCATACTTTTAAAAAAAAAATCCTTAGAGAGAAAAAAATATACGCTTCCTGCATAAGTAACGTGCATCATTCAACAGCCATTTTGTCTTAAACCGGAACAGATGTCAACATATATATAACTAAGACCATCCTCAACAAAAATAAAGGGAAAAAACAACATGGAGTAGGTGTGGTAAGTAGTTCAACCACAACTTTATCCATCAGAGCAGAATGAAACTTTTTTTTAAGGAAGATTGAAACCAATTTGAAAGCACCCTTTACGGCGTTTTAAGTATCACGGTCAACACTCACAAGTTTTTAGTTCCAGGAAAAACACAACCATAAAAGATGAAAAGGATACTGGTGACAAACATTCGAGTCTCACACCTTGATGCACAAGCCCCACATGTTGATGGGAAAGTCATTACCTGTCAAGTCACAAACAGGTAATAAATTTGTAACACTTCATAGAACAAAGCTTATATATGCTCATTACTTAATTAATTATTTACAAATTCCACCTCTTCTGGTGCTGTGTACCGAAACAAAGCTTCAGCAATTTCCGCACTGTTACTTTGAGCAATCAATCGATGACCAGCTGCCGCTCCCACTGATCCATGCGGTTCTCTTCTTACTTGATCAGAAGAACTATTTGGTTCTTCTGTTGACGTTCCATCATGATGCTCTGCTGTTTGTGATGAATCAACAAGATATCCCAAAGATGCTTGCTGCTCTGGGGTCCGTTCATAAAACTTGATACTCAATGACGGGTCATGTGATGGAGCATACCTGCTCTCGTAATATTGACAGCCAAGGTTCATATCAAAAGCATTATCGAACAAGAAATAAAATTTAAGAAGTCCACAAAGGTAGTTGAATTCTCTCAGCCAAGAAAAATGACAACACTTTTATAGTCCTTGAAAATGGGAAAAGAGAGAGTTTTAAAGACTAGCTTCAGTAATACAAGACTAACAGCATTGATTCAACCATGCAACTAGCCCGAAGCATATATTATGATACACGAGCACAAGCATAATGACCTACGAAAAGATAAAAAGTTTCTGTCCATATAAACAAATTTATCTCAATGATAAAAGAGCAAAACCAGTAGGTTCTGAAAAGCTTTGTTAACATACTTACGGGTTCTCAATGAAACTGTTGCCAGCAGGATCATCTAGAATGAAAGTGAATGGCGAACCTCCAGTTGCACAGACTCTTAATTTCACCAAAAACTGGTCTATTGCTTCAGCAGTTTGAGGATCCACCTTCTGCACAACCCATATGATCACATAACAGAATAAATGTATACCAGTCGACCAAAAATAGTAATAATAATACCAATACTGCATAGGCTTAAACAACAACCTTGCGTTCTTCTTGAAGCGCCTCTAATTCATCTGCTGCTCGTACCAATATCCCTTCCACCTGGAACATCCAGACATAAAAACACATTATGTTGAATAAAGCTGATTGAGATACAAATACATTAAGAGAAAATGAGGTATACCAACCAAAAATGACTGAAGAAAAATAGTAGAAACTAAAATGCAAAAAAAAGGGAAAGGTAAACAGATAAAGACCAAAGAAAGATTCTCAAATAAGTTTTCGATTTGTTTGAAGAAAACCCAGTACTAATAATGGCTTTTCTGACTAATACCCATTGGTTTTCCTTCCTGGTTAAGGCAGTTCAAACGACACGACTTTTCCCGGGAAAGAAGGCTAACCAAACATACGATCAAGAGCACATTGAAGAGACAACTCTTACCGTTTGAAGATCTTCTAGAATATTTGTAATTATGGACCATATTTGATTATGTACCATATTTAGTTAGTCGAGATTTTTGAGCGGGAATAGAAATCTGAGGAATCAGTTTTTATTTTCCTTTTAATTAAGAAGAGTAGTTACCTTTTGTTTCCTAGGAAGATCTACAAATACCGATGTACATCAGCATAGAATGAATTGAATCCTTTCATTCATTATATTCTCTGCTTTATGGTATCGGAGCAAAAAATAAAGTCCTAGGGTTTCATTCTGCTTTCTTGTTCCCAAAATGTCCGAAGTCACAAGTCAGCCTTCTCAATCATCCGGAGTTTGTCTGAAAATCACTCCATTCAGATAACTACAATCCAACTAAATGGCGACAATTTCCTCCGGTGATCACAATCTGTCCGCATGTACATTAGGGGGAGAGGCAAGATCGGCTATCTCACAGGAGATACAAAGAAGCCTGATGTGAAGGATCCAACCTATGCCATTTGGGATGCTGAAAACTCAATAGTGATAACATGGTTGGTCAATTCCATGACCGAGGAGATAGGGGCGAATTATCTTTGTTACTTCACAGCCAAGGAGTTATGGGACAACATTTCACATATGTACTCTGGTTTAGGGAATCAATCCCAAGTTTACGAATTAACCCTACAACTTGGGGAAATTCGCCAAGGTGACGACTCTGTAACAAAGTATTTTAATTCTCTGAAGAGGATTTGGCAGGACCTGGACTTATTCAACGATTACGAGTGGAAATCAACCAAGGACTACAATCATTATTAGAAGACGGTGTATGTTGGCCAAGTCTTCAAGTTTCTTGCAAGTTTAAACATTGAATTCGATGAAGTCCGTGGTCAAATTATTGGAAGAAATCCTCTGCCTCCAATTGGGGAAGTATTTGCAGCAGTGCAGAGAGAGGAAAGTTGTAGACAAGTGATGCTAGGAAAGAATACTATAGGCACAACCGGATCTGTGAAAGGGTCAGCCCAAGTCAACTGCAGAGTGCCCCAAAATCAATGAGTAGGAGACAAAATAACCTGCACTTTGACTACTGTGGAAAAACATGCCATACCCGAGAGAACTGCTACAAGTTGCACGGCAGACCTCCTAACGGTAGGGCAAATAAGTCCGGTGAACAGAACACACTTGTAGCAAATGAGGCCGAGTCATCCCCGTTCAGTAAAGAGCAATTAGATCATCTTCTAAAACTACTAAAATCTTATTCGTCACCTAATGCTCCTATCGGTTCTATGGCACAAACAGGTAGCAACCCTTTGGCACTTTTGGTTCTTGGAAGAATTGGTCCTTGGATCATAGATTCAGGGGCCTCCAATCATATGACAAGTTGCTCCTAATTGTTTAATTCATATTATCCGTGTTCTGGTGTCGAAAAAGTGAGAATAGCTTCTGGTAGTTTTTCGTCCGTTGCAGGCAAAGGGCACATTAAAATTTCAACAAAAATTTCTCTAAAATCTATTTTACACGTTCCAAAACTTGCCTGTAATCTCCTTTCTATCAGCAAATCATCTAAAGATTCTAACTGTTCCATTCTTTTCCTTCCTTCTATTTGTGTTTTTCAGGACCAGAACTCAAGGAAGATAATTGGAACTGCTAGAGAAATAAATAGACTGTACTACTTTGGTAAAACTCCTTTCGACAATTAAAAAGCTCAAGGTTTAGGTAGTACTAGTTCAAACTTTGTCTATGATAAAGTCATGGTATGGCATAAGAGATTGGGACAACCTAGCTTTCCATATCTCAAACATTTATTTCCTAAGTTGTTTAAAGGGATTGATTGTTCAAAATTTCATTGTGAGGCTTGTCATTTGGCCAAAGATCATCGTGTTTCATTTCCAATAGAACCCTATTTTGCATCAAAACCGTTTTATTTGTTCCATAGGGATGTTTGGGGTCCATCTAAGGTTAACACACTTTCTGGAAAAAAATGGTTTGTGACCTTTATTGATGATCGCACAAGGGTGTGCTGGGTTTATTTGTTGGAAAAAAAATCTAAAGTTGAACAACGGTTTAAAGAATTTTTCCTTATGATTGAAGTCAATTTCAAACAAAAATTGGCATTCTAAGAATGGATAATGGGACTGAATATTTTAACAAATATTTCGGGACATTTCTTTTGGAAAAAGGTGTTATTCATCAATCAACTCGTTGTGACATGCCACAACAAAATGGCATTGCCGAAAGAAAGAATAGGCATTTACTTGAAGTTGCCCAAGCCATTACATTTTCAATGCATGTTCCTGAATATCTCAGGGGTAATGCACTCTTGACTGCTTATTATTTAATAAATAGAATGCCATCTCAAGTTTTAAAATTTGACACACCTTTATAGGTTTAAAAGGTTTTTTTCCTACATCTCGAATAATAGTAGATCTCCCTTTAAAAGTGTTTGGCTGCACTTGTTATGTGTATATAACAAAGTTTTTTTGGTCAAAACTGGATCCATAGGCTGAAAAATGTGTGTTCATTGGTTATGCATCAAATAAAAAGCGATACAAATGTTTTAATCCAGTCACAAAAAAAAATTTTCGAGAGAATAGATGTAAAGTTTGTTGAGGACCAACCTTAATTTCAAAAAAATTCTCTTCAAAAGGGGAACGTAATTGAGGAAGAAAATTTTTGGGAAACTTTACCTATCCCAGAGGTTTCTAATCTCACTCCTTTGATTAATTCTGATAAACAATTTTTGGAAACAACTGTTGGAAGTATGGAAACTAGTGATAGTACTCTTAATCCAAGTATGCCAGATGGTACTCTATTAGGGACAGGGGGAGAAGTGCTTCAAACAGATCACAATCCTCAACCTGAGCTTCAAGTTTATGTCAAGAAGAAGTTTCACAAACATGCTACTGCTCCAGTTATTCTTCCAGCAAATGTTCAATCCAACTTGCTGAGTACTGGTCCTACAATTCAAAGTAATCTTCCTTCTACTCCCATTCCTTCTTTATCTCTTGATTTGCCAAATTTGTCTTCTTCTAACCTTAATCATCCAATTGCATTAAGAAAAGGAACCTGAGCATGCACTAAACACTCTATTGCAAAATACTTGTCATATAAAAAATTGTCAAACACTCATAGAGCATTTGTGTCTAGGATTTCTAACCTGTCTGTTCCAAGAACTATTCATGAAGCATTAGGCGATCCGAATTGGAGATTAGCTGTGATAGAAGAAATAAATGCTCTCAGGAAAAATAACACGTGAAGTGTCACTGATCTACCCAAAGATAAGAAGACAGTTGGGTGCAAATAGGTGTTTACAGTGAAGTGTAAAGCCGATGGAAGTGTGGAAAGATACAAAGCAAGATTAGTAGCAAAAGGATTTACCCAAACTCATGGTATAGATTACCAAAAGACTTTTGCTCCTATTGCTAAAATTAACTCTATCAGAATATTTCTTTCTCTTGCAGTTAACTTCAACTAGCCACTTCATCACTTTGGCATTAAAAATGCTTTTTTGAATGGAGATCTACAAGAAGGAGTATATATGGACTCGCCACCTGGGTTTGAAGAAAGTCTTGGAAAAGGCGAAGTGTGCAAGCGCAAAAAGGCTCTATATGGACTAAAGCAGTCTCCTAGAGCCTGGTTTGAGCAGTTTGGAGATGTTGTTAGTAGACAAGGTTTCTTAAAAAGTCAAGCTGATCATACTATGTTCTTTAAGCTTTCCATTGAAGGTAAAGTGGCTATTCTAATAGTATATGTAGATGACATAATCATGACTGGGAACGAGTCCTGTGAGATCAGCAACTTGAAGAACAAACTTGAGACTGAATTTGATGTCAAGGATCTAGGAAAACTAGAGTATTTTCTTGGAATGGAGTTTGTAAGATCCAAGGAGGGAATTTTTATCAACCAACGCAAATACGTCCATGATTTACTCAAAGAGACAGGGATGACAGGTTGTAAGGCGTTAGAGACCCAGCTGAGCGTAATGTGAAGCTGAATGCAACAGCAAAAGATGAAGTGGTGGATCGGGAATGTTATCAAAGATTAGTTGGGAGACTAATCTATTTGGCACATACAAGACCTAACAAAGCTTTTGCAGTAAGTGTAGTAAGTCAGTTCATGCATTCACCTAGACCTCCTCACTTTGAGGCTGTGTTCAGAATTTTGAGATACCTCAAAGGAACTCTGGGGAAAGGACTTTTGTTCAAAAATAGAGGTCATCTCTAGGTAGAAGCTTACACAGATGCGGATTGGGCAAGCAATGTAAGTGATAGAAGATCCACCTCGGGTTACTTGATGCAGCACATAGAGATTAGTAGTTTTCTATTAGGATTATTATTCAAATTATTATTAGGATTACCTATTCAGATTATTATTAGGATTACAACTCAGATTATTATTAGGATTATTATTAGTTTCCTAGTTAGACTATTATTCTACTTCTAGTTAGACTATTATTCTACTCTCCTACAAACACTATATAAAGGCTCATTGTAATTGTTTTGGAGGATCATTGATCAATCAGATTTATTTCCAATTATTAAACTTTGTGAGTTTGTTCTTGAGTTTTCTTTTCTTGTTTCACTTTGAAAACACTTCCGCTGCACCATTACTGCACCTTTGTAGGAGAAAATTTAGTCACTTGGAGAAGCAAAAAACAAGGTGTTGTAGCAAAGAGTAGTGCTGAAGCAGAATTCCACTCTGTTGCACATGGATTTTGTGAAGTATTATGGATCAAGAGAATCCTAGAGGAATTAAAAGTTTCTATAGCAGCGCCTATTAAGGTTTATCGTGACGACAAAGCAGCAATTTCTATTGCTCACAATCCGGTTCTATACAATAGAAAGAAGCATGTAGAAGCAGATAAGCATTTTATCAAGGAGAACATGGACAATGGCATGATATGCATGTCTTACATGCCTACCACGAGTCAAGTGGCAAATATACTCACCAAAGGGCTTCCTAAAGTGCAGTACAAGAATCTAGTTAGCAAGCTTGCCATGAGTGATATCTTCATGCCAGCTTGAGGGGGAGTGTTGGAAAACCTTCTAGAATATTTGTAACTATGTACCATATTTCATTATGTACCATATTTAGTTAGCCAAGAGATTTGTGAGCTAGAATAGAAATCTTAAGAATCAATTTTTATTTTCCTAAATAGGAAGATTAGTTACCTTTTGTTTCCTAGGAAGATCTACAAATATAGATGTACATCAGTATAGAAAGAATGGAATCCTTTCATTCATGTTATTCTCTGCTTTACCTAACAAAATGGCTTTTATCAAAAACAAAAAAAATTGCTTCCCAGCTAGATTCTCTTGAAAATGCAATGTTAACAAAAATTCATACTTTTCACCAGAAAAGCTATTTTTAGACCCTTCTAATTACATCAAACAAATTCCATGTCCGTGAACCAAAAAGTCACTTGAATAAGAAAATTTCGATTATCATTTTGATATATTATTCATCTTATGGATACAAAGAACCTTAACAATCAAGATATATCTTCCAACATATACTTCTCTTAAATTTAAATCTAATAAATAATTTTGTCTCCACAAGAGTGCAACAAGGAAATGTAATTTTGTCACAGGATGACATTATAACGATCGGCTCCTAATCCGCTCTCAACTTCAAAACCGAGGCTCTAATATTAAAAATATTAAACAGCCTAAGTAGAATAAAGAAGAACACAAAAAGAAACAGTAAAGAAATTATATTAATTCACCAAGAAAAAGTAGCAAACTGGTTACCCAATAGAGAGACTATAGATAAACAAAGATTGTGGTTTTAAATAGGATACCGTGGACAAACTTCCTCGTTGAGCCTCTGGAGGAATTTCAAAATCTAATTCAAGAATCTGCATTCATTGCGATAAATAAAAATGAGGATGATACATGACATAATTCTTATGGTGTGTGCATTATGGAAATTGTTAAACACTCGAAACAAAAAATAAAAATGAAAAAAAAATTCTAAAATTTGAAAAATCCTTGCAAAAGCTAAAAATAATTAAAAAACTAACAGTACCATAATTCAGAAATGCAAGAAAAAGCACAGGGCCAGTGTCCAGTAGAACAAAAACTATCTTTTAAATCCAAAGGAACGCATAAAAGTTTTTAGATGACACAATAAGGAAACAAATTGTTCTCTCAAAAAAACAAAGAAAACAAATCGCCCCTATGACCGTGAAATTCTCTCAGTCTCCAAAAAAAAAAAAAAAAGGAGAGAACAAGAAAGATTTACCAGACTAGCTTATGTACTAATCTTAATCCAAAATGTAGCAAGCAACACAATATCTTGTGTTTGCAATTTATTACGTCAATAGGCACACATAATTCAAGTAGTTCATACAAATAAGATCCAAACTGGAATTATATACTACTGTTAGAGTCTAAAAAAATGTGGATTAAAGATTATTTATTGAGCTACACATTTTTACCTTGATAGTCGCAGATTCTGATTTCACCACTTGCCGGTCAAGCATCTGTTAGAAAGAAACTCAACAACGTTTCCTGTTAGCACTATGGTAAGCCAGCGAGCTTAGGAAAACAACCAACTGTAACCCAACAATAGAACTTGAATCTTTAACAGACAAGAGACAACTAATTTTATGATTAATCAAAAAGATAACGCAACCAAAACTGATTTGGTGAGAAATCCATGCTATTTTGAGTCCATAAAACACTTTATTGAACTGATGCAACCTTCAGATCGCCTGATGGGACCTCCAATCTGTAGCTACATCCCTTGGGCTGGATCTCACCAGCAAACTGTACTTCATTATTCCTGCCAAATACAAGCGGGCCTTGTAAAGAAATTCTGGAAAAACTTCATTTTGCTTTAACTACACAAAAACAAATTGTTCATCAAAACTACCTCTCACCGCAATGTGGACACTCAAAGGCCGACAACAGGATCTGCAAGCACATCCAAAACACGTTCACTAACACAATAAACACTTCTAATGGTTTTGTTCATATGAATACCTTTGGATATTTAGTTAAGGTAATGGAGGAAAATATCTCATTTGTCTAACTGCTGTGCAATTGTGGGTTATACATCCACACAAATACCTATTCATATGCAAAATTCTGTGTTAGTGCGTATGTATTAGGAGTCCATGTTTCCTAAACTAAATCACATCAAAATCAACTGTTTAGAATGAACGATGCAATAATTTTGTAACTAATGTTTTCATGTGTGGTTAGTGGCTCTAATTAAGGTGATATTGTGTGAGCTTCGTGGGGGTGGGTAAGTGTTAGTACAATCATGCTTGAGAGTGTTTGGAATTGTTTTGCGGTTGTTTTTGAAAAAAGATTTCCATGCCTTTGAGGCACAGAAATTTAAAACCTTTTCTGATTAGCGTTTGGTTAGCAAATACTTAAAAAACGAGAACGACAACAAAAACCAAAAAAAAAAAAATGATGAAAATAAATTTTGTCAAGAAAATGCAAAAACGACTGGAAGTTGTTCTCTCATTTCCGTTAACATAACTTAACACACGTTTTAGGAATCAAAAAATTTTCATGTTCAGTCTTCACATCATACCCAAAATAAAAACCATTTTAAAAACACCACCAATCGGGCTCAAACACCAAACACCTCCATCAACTCAAAACTGAAACAAACATTACATATTACATACCTTTCTGAAGTGAGGAATATGAGTCAATAAAAATCTGGTTATGCCCTGACCAACAAAACCCATAAATCAAATCAAACAAGTTTCAATTTGGCAAAGGAAGAGAAAGAGAAAGAGAGAGAATACATTTTCACCGCAGCGCATGCAGAGACTCTCAACTTGGTAAAGAGGGGCGTCGGAGGAGTCGTCGGCGGAGACGGCTTCGACTACAGACCTGACGTCCACGATCTGCCCTTCACTGTTATTATTGTCCATCGTTTTATCTCTCTTCTCTTCTCTTCTCTGTGCGAATGAAATGAGAAATCAAGGAAGCAAGGAATATGGGTTTATTGGCGGCGCAGCAGCAAAGCAAAAAGGGTTTTCAGTTTCTCCAAAGTTCCAACAACTTTTAGTAATATCCGTTGGGTTTGAGGAGGTTCTGCTAGAAGGTTTTATTTATTTATTTATTTTGGAAAGAGATTCTGCTAGAAGTTTCCGTTGGAAGTAGGGACGTGAATTTGCCCCGCCCCAAGTGGGGAGCGTCTGACCCGCAACTTTTGGTTTGCAGGGCGGGGCGGGTCAAGTTCCGCGTTGTGAATAGGGCAATGTAGTCCGGTTCACTTATAAGGTGTTTGGTATGATGATAAAAATTATTGGTTAGAACTAATTTTATTGTAGCATATGAGAGTTTTAAACTGTAACAACCTTTTTTTTACTGTAACATATGAGAGCTTTATACTGTTCATGACTAAGATAGTAGTTAAAACCACTCTTGTCAAATAGCATGTTAATTTATCATGGTGGTTAGAATCATTAATTAAAGCTGTAAATAGAGCTTTATATTATAGCAATTTTTTTACTTTTACTGTAACATGTGTGAATTTTACATTATTCCTAACTAAAATGTTAGTTAAAACCAACTAATACCACACAAGATTATATATATATATATATATATATATATATAAACTAGATCATATGATAAGATTTTTCTCCTCTACCAAAAACCCTAACTCTCTTCTTACGTTTTGATCTGTTGTCGTCGTTTGTCAACCTCAACTGCTGCCCTGCTGTTCGATCTTTTGAGGTTTTTTTTTTTCAAATTTGGGATTTTTTACTCAAAATTTTAGTCAATTATACAAAAAAGTATTTGTGTTTTTTGTGTCCCAAAAAACACCTCTAGGTACTAAAAAGAGACATTCTAAAATGTTGAGGTGCCACTATATAATATTCTAAAATATTAGGTATCAAACGCATATTCAACATAACACAGGCTATTAATATGAAATTTTTCCAAAAAATTAAAAAAATAATAAACTACTAAGCTACTGATTACCTCGATTACTAAAATACTAAATTTCATGCGCTAACACAATAATCTAAATGATACTAATCTCCATCTTCATTCATATATAGCAAACATTTTGCATTTCAATCTATGTTTACAGCCACTTTAAAGTTACAATAGAATTATATAATTAGAAAAATTAGTGACAGTGTCACGACACATTAGCAGCCAAACAAAACTGAATGAAATCAGCCATTAATCCATAAACCAACATTTACAAATGGCTATCTTCGTCAAGTGTCTCCGTAGTTCATTCAAAATATAGAACGCAAATGCTCATGTTAAGTGGTTAATTAGGGATAGACACAAGTCGTAACAAACAATGACATTAGCATGGTCAGAACAGACATTTTCAACATATATAAGCCACATTAGTAGACAAATCTTAATTTCAAAATTTGCTAAAGAGCTCAACTCTGGCAATAAACTGATCATTAATCACATAAAAAGATTCCTAAAAAAAACAAATTATAACTTAATAATAGACAGTAGAGGTGGAGTCAGATTAGTGCCAATGCCACCTGTCAAGTAGCAAAATATAAACTACAAAATGCAACAAGAGACAGAAAACTAGAAACGGAGTAGATCGAAACAAGAAATTTCGGTAATTTCTCAGACAGAAAATTAGAGAGACATGAAGATGGTTCTTCAAGAGAGAGAGCAAGTAGTCAGACCACCATGTGCAGCGGCCCATAGTGTTAAGTTGTTCAAAGAAATCAACTGTACCAAAAATCCCTTCACAAGAACAACACATGGAACTAAAAATATAGTGGGCATGAAAGCAAATTTAACTTGAATCATCTTATTTAACCCTATAAATTATAAGCTTACTACTAACAAAACAATTGGTTCAAATATAAGAAGTATATTACATATTAGATTAAGGTATATTGTTTTGTTAGTAGCGAGGTTATAAACCAATGGGATGAAAAAAAAAAAAAGGTTTTTCATTTGACTTTAATAGCAATGAGAAAAATTATAGCCTTTGCGCATGCATGCTTGGTCCAATTGCTTGTGCACGTGCGTTTGGTAAATGGATTTAAAATTAGGAGTTGTTTATTTTGAGTATCTTTTGTACTCAATAAACTCAAATTTAGATTCAAGTATCAAGAATCCTTTGCATACGTGTTTGTTTCTCCTAAAATTCGAATCTTTTGAGTATTACAAATCCAAATTTTTAGAGTTTAACTCCCTCTAAACTTTTGATACTTGGATATCTCTGTTACAATAAAAATTAAAGTTCTCTCTCATATATTTAAGGAATAAAATCATAACTTCTTTATTTGATATCCAATTGAGATGATTTATTTTTCATTATGTTTCTAGTGAATAGAGGAATAAATTAAGATCCCTATTACATATTTTTTAGGATCACTAACATTAAAATTTTATTAAATTTGTTAATAGATAAAAACATATTTTCACTACCTCTCCAAACACAAATTTCAGTTTTATTAAATTTGTTAGTAAATGCACATCCAAAGCCAATTCGGATAACAATTCAAATCACTAACTCAAATCCTAATTCAAATCACACTAACTCAAATTAAATCACTAATTTGAATCCATTTCCTAAACAAACCCTTAGTGATTGAATTTGGGTTAGTATGATTTGAATTAAGGTTTGAGCTAGTGATTTGAATTATTATCAAAATTGACGTTTAGATGTGCATTTAAGTTTTAATCTGAGCATGGAATAAAATTGAAATTTGTGTTTAAAAAAATAATGAAAATAGTTTTTGATTTATCAACAAATCTAATAAAATTTTAATATTAATGATATTAAAAAATATGCAATATGGATCTTAATTTATTCCTCTCTTCACTAGGAACACAATGAAAAAAAAAATCATCTCAATTAGATAACAAATGGAAGGGTTATGTTTTTTTCCGTAAATATAGAAGAGAAACTTTAGCTTTTACTATAGCAGAGATATCCAAGTATCAAAAGTTTAACGAGTTAAAACTCTAAAAACTTAGATTCTTGATATTCAAAGGATTCCGATTTTGGGGTAACAAACACGTATTCAAAAGATTCTTAATACTCGAATCCAAATTTGCGTTTAAATAGTCCAAAAAGCTATCAAAACGAACAGGCCCTAAGTCACCTTTAATTTCGAATCAGGAAATGCAGATGCCCAGGAACCTAAAAGCTTTGCTCTGGATATTCTAGAGTTTCCATCATCGGTCATTTACATTCTATACTACAGAAGACGTATAAAAGGTTCTGCTGAAGCTTTTATTTTTGTCTTGGCTAAGTTTAATGACAAGCACACTTTGTGACGCTAGTGCGTTTAATATATAATACTACTCTTGTGTAATAAAATACATCACAGCAGAGAAAAGTCTTTTTATTAATGAAATTATTATGTTCTTTTATGTCATGTCATTAGCTATAAAATGCTATTATCTATAAATTATATCACAAATATCCTCAGCCAAGACCAAATTCAAAAGAACCAAAGGAAAAACGTGAAGTTCATGCATATAAAAAGGAACATCATACCTCTTACACAGGCTAGAGCTCTTTAATGCTTAAAGAACAATATAAGAAATGAAACTCCAGAGCTGGCACAGCTTTATCACTCGTCTATATACACATGCCCTTCCTTTCAGCTCAGAAATCTCTCTTTTTTTGTGTGTGTGTGTGTGTTGCAAAACTAATAATATGATAGGCATTTTTGCGTTTTTTGATAGATCGTATTGTTATTTTAACTGTTGGATTAACTTTTAAGAGGCTGATGTATGTCTAGAAGCAATTCTGCATTATGTAAACATTGTAAAATTCGTAACGTAAATACTTATAGATCAGATTATTGAAAACTTAATCCAATGATTAAAATAAAACAAAATATCTGCATTAGCAAGGTTTTTTTTTTTTTCTTTTTTAGGTAAAGATAAGGTCCCAAAAGAGAAACGGTGGAGAAGTTAAAAAAGCATGCTCACAGCAACCGAAGTGGAGGGGGCTACTGGCTATAAAGAGGCTGAAAAGCTACGAATCTAATCCTTCACACTTCATCTTCATGGTATTTAATAGGGGTCATTTAATTCCCGTATATCCTTCTGAGACGCTAAGAAAAGCCACACAACACTTTTTGTACATACTAGAGCCTCCTTTGCATTTACGATGGATTGGTTTTGGTTGGTTAAAACCCAAGGCGAATCTTGTTGGTAAAAGGGTTGCCCAACTTTTAAGTTCTTGTTTGTTTTGGCCAACTTCTCAAGAACCAGCTTCAGAAACCTCAGAGTCTCTTTTTTTGTGTGGTTTTTTAATCTCTGTGCTAGGTGATAAGTTTTTCTTATACATAACTTTAAGTGATTTTTTAAGGGAAAATTTAAGTGAATTTGTTTGTTTCTAGCTAGTTTCACATAAAAGGGAGTCATTTGGCTTAATGGCTAAAAAGACAAACAAAGGGAACTAAAATTGAAAAAAGAAAGAAGAAAGATGAATTTTGCAAATTACACACTATATCGTATTCCAAACATTTGGCATTGCACTAGAAAAGACGTATACCAAAGAAATGAGACGTCATTAATAAGATAAATAAAGCACCAAAATACACTAATGCTAATTGCTTAATGAGAATCCCAGAGATGCCACAGAATTTGAGTTCTGAATTAAAGTGGAATTACCTAATTAAGCATGTGAGATGAGATGAACCAAAAAAAAAAAAGAACAGATTACAAATTACATCCTAGAAGGTTAATATTCTAAATCATACAAGGAAAGACCTATAGTTACATATCAAAGAAAAAAAAACATGAATGGTGATAGCTCTACAGAAATAAGCCACCAGAACCCTTTAATAACATTGCAGTAGTATCCCAAAGATGCTATCAAATGTGGATCATTTTGATTCAAAATGGCATCGCCCAAATGAGCATCTGAATTTGGCTCTATCAGCTTCACCTTTGTCTGGCATGGTTTTACCCCGTATGGGACATGGCTAGCTGTTGACAGCCCGGTGGGGTAGCAGATATTTGGGTTGTCCCAAGCCCCAAAACGCCTTCCCATTTTCCCATAAAACCATTCAGAGAATTTAAGCTCTCCTGTCAGGTTGTTCCCATTCAGGTACAGAGCCCCAAGACAAGGCAATGTGGCAAGATTTGGTGAGAGATTTCCTGAGAGGTTGTTATCACTAAGACCCAGAAACCTCAGCCTTTTTAATTCTGATATTGACCCTGGAATCTCTCCTCTTAGGCCTGTTTTAGAGAGATCCAATATGGCTAATTTCTCTAGC
This sequence comes from Artocarpus hirsutus, assembly GCA_946598075.1. Classification (NCBI taxonomy): domain Eukaryota; kingdom Viridiplantae; phylum Streptophyta; class Magnoliopsida; order Rosales; family Moraceae; genus Artocarpus; species Artocarpus hirsutus. Next base: position 18,085 of record CAMOHE010051142.1, read on the forward strand.
TTTTCCCACTCTAGGCTGTTAAGGTCCCCACCAGTTGGGTTATTGGATAAGATCATTTGTTCCAAGGAATACAAATTTTGAAATGACTCAACCAACCCACCAGAAAATTTGTTGTTGCTGAGGTCCAACAGAGTCAAATATTTCATGTTTGCAATCTCACTTGGAAGCTTGCCTTCCAGCAAGTTGGTGCTCAAGTCGAGTTTTAGGAGTGAACTTAGACTACCAAGAGTAGGATCCAAAGGCCCAAATAGTGAATTCCTACTCAAATCAAGGATTAGAAGATGTTTCAATCCACCAAAACTATCGGGAATTCTGCCTGTGAGCCGATTTCCTGAAAGAACTAGCCTTTCCAAGTTGACCAAGTTGCCAATATCGGGCGGTATTTGACCTGTCAATCCATTCTCCATAAGTACTAAAGATTGAAGCTTTACAAGGCTGCCAAGACTCGTAGGAACTAGTCCAATTAGCCCAGGGTTCGATCGGAACTCTAGTGATTCTAACCTGCCAGCGAGGTTTTCCCAGTTACTAGTTGGGATCGAAATCGGATGTTTGCAGCTTGAGATGAAGCAATTGAAGAAAGACAAGGTTTTTAGGTGCTTAAGCTCAAACAGTCGTGGTCTAAACTCCACATTCGTGGCTGCGCAGCTGAGTGAGTTTTCATGAACGGGTCCAATATTCAAGGCAGTGACATGCCAAAGCCCATCAAAGAGATCACAAGAGACACCCTGTTGAAGAATCATGATAGAAGTGAAAAATTAACATTGATGGAATTGAAACTTTAGTCATGAGTTTTTAGTGTCGGAGATTTAATCCTTAATCAGTAGTAACTAGTAACAAATTGCTTTACAAAAATTAAGTGCAGAAAATAATAAACAGTCTTTTTTTCAAAGAACATAAAGAATAGTATGTTCTCGTATCTAAAAATGTTGTTAAAAGAACTATACAGATTTCCAATTTTTTTAGAGCCGAGTTTTTGTTTTTTTTTTTCCGCAGAAAATGCACAAAAACGACAGTTTCCTGCTAGTGTGAAGCAAATTTTGCAAGCGTAGGGCCAACACACATCTTTGTTGGGCTAGCACAATATCCAAATATATCAGGGCTAGAAAATAATGCCTGCTTAATTTCCTTCTTTTTTTTTTTCTCAGCATGCCTTGTTTTATTACTAGCCACCAAAAATATTTTTTATGCAATACTAACCACCAAAAATATCAACCACTATCAGAGTGTTTGGTAACATAGTTGTAACTATAAACTAAAACTAAAACACTGTAACATGTAAAAGTTTTATAATATAAGAGTTGAAACTAAGTTTCAACAGGGTTTGTCAAAAAAAGCCATACAATACGTACAGTCACAACCCAACCAACTCATAAATGGTAATAGAAGACTAGGGTCAGGAACAATAACCTCCCTCCTTGCAATTTAGATCTCTCACTCACTATTGCATTAAAAAGAAAAGAAAAAGAAAAACCGTCAGTGAAGGCTAACTTTTAGAGTTCTAGAAGTATTGATAAACTATTTTCATTTTTTTATTTTTTCCTTCCAAAATAGTAATGATACAAAAAAAATACAAAAAAAATAAAATATGAACACATCCCATTTGAGCAAGAGACTTCTTTCAGAAACAAATTTGCTTACTTTCTTATCATGAACAGAAAAATGAATAGTCCTTGTCTTTTCCAACTAGAGACAGAAAAATTAAAAGGAATAAAATAAAAGGGTGAATAGAAAAAGTACTTGTATGGGAGTCCAACCACAAGGATCTGGATAGAGATCTGAGCCATTCCACCAGCTTCCAACAAAGCCTTGTATGACTGAGTAAAGAGCTTCTTGCTCTGCTTTTTCCATGGAAGCCATGTCATCGTTAATATTGTCTGGTTCTCCAAAGCACCAGCCATTCAAACACACCATAAAGATTACTAGAGCAGCAACGTTTTTAAAGGCTAAAACACTTCATTGGCAACACAATACAAGTCAACAAAATGATAATAAAAAAATAAATGAATATAACTTTGAAGATTTAAGTTTGACTTCAAGAAATGATCTTCAAAGCAAAGGGAAGATTCATAACACACCCAGAAAAGTAATGGAACAGATAAACTGAGATGGGATATTTTCTTGGAAATTACTAAAGAAAAATGGGATTTTCCATAAAAAGGAAGAAGTACTATTTCAACATATTATACTCTCTAGGACCCAGTTAGAGAATGTTGAGGACAAAACAAACAATCAAAAGTTGTTTAAATGAAGAATAAAAAAAAAAAGGAAATGCAAGAAACAAAGAAGAAAAACTGGATATATATATATATATATATAAACATAAACCAAGCTCTCTCTTTTTTTCCCTAGTGCTTATGGAAAAGCTTAGGGAAGTATATAGAATAGGCGAGAAAAGAGGACAAATATGTATTGATATATACACACACACAACACAAGAACAAGATCCATGCACAGTTCTCGAAGAGCTGATATCTTCTAAGTAATAATAGCAATGACAACAATGAGGTCTTCAGAGAACTAACTGAAGGGGGTTTGATGATGATAGCGAAAGGAAGTAACCTTTTCACATATATATGGGTTCTACTTTTGAAACCACAACTAATATATATTAATCAATAATTTTTTAAAATATTTCTTTAATGTAAGTTGGCTTTTTTGCCACTTAAGTTCATTTAATTTAATTTAATGGGCTGACAAATTATTATGGTTGCAAAAATGTTGAAGGGTTAATTTAATGCCAAAAATAATGGTTAAGGTTGTGGGATTAGTTAGGTTTTTGCGGGGAGTTTAGGAGTGGAGGACCACTGAATATTGGTCCTAGCAATGCAAAAGAGAGAGAGAGAGAGGGGGGATGTACATGTAAAAGCGTAATGCATGCAACTAGGGGTGTTATTCGGTTGAAAACCGTCGGTTTTGGACAATTTGGTTACCAAACCGCAAATGTAGGTTTTTAAAGTTGGCAAACCGAAACCGCACCGCATACCAAGAGTATTCAGTCGGTTAACCGACCGTTCTTGGTCGGTTTTTTCGGTAGGTTCGGTTCGATTTTCAACAGATGGTAATCTAATGCGATACAAGAAGCGTACTATCAGTTTACCACATTTTATTTTTTGGTTAAAGAATTTCTTTTTTGGTTAAAGAATTTCTAAAATAGTACAATGTATCATGTATTGTTTAGGTTCTTTTCGAAATGACGCTAAAAAGAATACTATTAGGGCGATTGACATTTACAATTTGTCATGGCACTTATGTTGAAATCATTAAAAATATTAGAGAATGATATATATTTATTTGAGTTTTTTTAATTGTTTCAATTTTCATGAGACCAACAAACTTTACTTCAAAGTATAAGGAGAAACACTTAATAACCCTTTGAGAAAAGCATAAGCATAATGAGACACATAGACCAAATCTACATTTCGGTCGGTTTTGGTTTTTTGGTTTTGTGTAAATATTCGGTTTTTTGGTTTTTAGGTTTTTTGGTTTTAAACCTATTAAATTATGTGTAAATATTCTATTCAGTTCGGTTCGGTTCTAAACTAAACCGAAATTTTAAGACCAAAACCGAACCAAACATTTTTTGGTTTGTACGAAACCAAATTTTTCGGTTTTTATCGAGCGGTTTTTCAGTCAGTTTTGGTTTTTCGGTTTTTTGGTACAGCCCTGCATGCAACATAAAGTTTTTTTTTATTTTTTATTTTTTATTTTTTTATCTCTCTCATGCCTTGTTGTTCTCTAAGCTTTGGTGTCTTGCGTTTTTGCCTTTTACAGTCTCTGCTGAAACAAATTGGAAAGGAAGGAGGTAAAAACAAGTCCTATTTGGTTTCGTTTTAAAAATTTTTAAAAATGTTTTCGCATATTTTTTGAGACATAAATTTTAAAAACACTCTTAGCATAATTCTTAAAAAATTCTTATTTTTTAAAATAAAAATATTTTCACCTATTTTAAAAACAATACTAAACGAAATGTTTAAAATACAACTGTCTCACACAAACGGTATGGCTGCGAAGTGGCTTACAATTAAAGCCTAGTTGAAATAAATAGAGTAACTATATAGTAAAGATGTCTTCTTCTTTTTTTTAGGGGTATCAATTTGTTTTCATTTTTAAACCTTTCTGTCACACCCACTGAAGTCGTAACAAAATGTAAGAAAAACCAATAAAAGAAATAGTTTTGTGAACACTTTGTCAGAATTTTCAATATTTTCAAGTAGGAAAATGTTTATTTATTTTTTATATTCACATTCTAACCGAAGTAGAAAGTAACAAGCGTGAGCATCTCCAAAGTTCCACTTGTTGGCATAAAAGTAAGAAAGTAAAAATAAATGAGTTTAAAAACCAAAAAAAAAAAAAAAAAAAAGACGATTGAACATTATGGACCCATAAACAGCCATCTACAAAAAGTTTTTTTTTTTTTTTTTTATCGTCGTACAAAGGTAGACCTACCAAAAAGTCCATTTAAGATGATCAAAAACTAAAGGATGATGCAGCATCAACGAAAAAAATGAAGGACCTCTCTTATGGTCTTGGTTATCGGGCGAAGGGATGGGAGTCTAGCTTGGCCTGACAAATCGTTTTCCCTCCAAGCTTTTTACAGACTGCCTCCACCGAAAGAGTGTAACCATATATATGTGAGTGTATAAATAAATATATATATATATATATATATATAGAGAGAGAGAGAGAGAGAGAGAGAGAGAAATGGTCAAAATTTGGCTTTAGCAACATGTCATTCTAAGCAGGTATCTCCTTTGGTATGAATGATTCCATTTCCAAGTTATTGTCCTGTTCTGTTGTCTGATTTGGTTGTCACTCAATCTTTGTGGAAGGCCAGGTGGAGAAGAAGCAGGAATCCTCACAAAAGTATTTGCATTTTGTGCAATGGGCTGAGGCCTCCAGGGAAGACTAAGGGCATAAATCCTCCCTCCCTCTCTCTCCCTTCTTAAACTTTCCTCAAACTAGTAAGACCAACTCAGAAGTCAAAGGGACTAAAATTCTACACTCTCGTTTCCAAAGCCAAGAAAAGAGCAGTATGGTACATACATACAATCCTCCATCTACGCAAGTTCACCTAATAGATAATGAGATTTTATTTATAGGTATTCAAAAAGTAACATACCAATAGATATTTGTTTTTCAGCTAATAGATTTGCATAACAAAAGTGATTTTACCAAATTTAATGGTTTGTTCGACACACGCTACTAGTTAGAATACCCACCGGAGGACCCCAACAACAACATGGTAAAGAAGAAATGTTTGGACCATTTGGCTAAAATCATTGCTTTGTGATGGGTAAAAGAAAAGGGGTTAGAACAACAAGAGTATCACCACGCTAGATGCTGATAACTGGTCAAATCTGTATCAAAGAGAACCATCTAGTTGCTAACTATCAATTGAAGAGGAAGGAAGCTCGAGCAGGTTAATCAGCAACACGTTCTGAGCATTAAAATATTTCAACTCTCATTCTTTTAAAATGATTTTTCACGAAAATTACAAAGGGTGAAAAAAAAAGTGTTGAGAAATCCCATTAACTGAAGCTGTTGCCAGTCTCTCCAAGACAAAAATTTTGGGTAAATTGCAAATACCGCGAAAAAGACTTTTGACCGTCATGTTGTAAAGAAAGTCCATATCTTTCTTCCTATTGATGCTTCACCGGGCTGCTCCTCATCATCATAATCACCATCGCTCTCATGGACTGAGCTATTATTCTCACCTTCACCACATTCAGTTGTACCATTGGCTTCTGCACTCAACTCTGCATTTTCAACGGACTCTGTTGCATCAGTACTGTCACCAATGTCTTCTGGTGTTATATACTGCAACGAAGCCCAAAAAAAGTTAGATGCTATATGCTAAGATAACATGGTTCAAGATGATCGGCCAATAATCACCCAAGGAAATGGCCAACACTCAAGAAAAAATCAAGAGATTCTACCCGAATGATTTTATTCTCTGAGAACTCCACGGTTTTTGCAGTTACAACGTGCACAAGTTGTTTGGCTTCAGTGCTCTTCTTAGCTACTTCAGATGGTGTTATGGAGACAGCTTCAGGATTCGCTTCTACATCCGCCTTACGACTATTTTCAGCTCCTTGCTCCCTCGTTTTCTTCACGTCTTTAACTGTGCCTACACTGCTCGCATTTGGACACAATCTTAAGTCAGTAAAACAATAGTGAAATCAACAATAAGCGTACAGTATCATGTCTCTCACACCTGCTATAATTTAACAAAAATTAAGTAATTAACACTTACTTTTTGCGAGGTCTGAAATTGTACCGCTCCTCTCCAGGTATTTGCAAACCTGAAGCAATTGTTTGCTGCCTCTTTCTGCGCCTAACAGCAGTGACACTACCAGAACATGCTTCACTATCGCCAACATCCAGCTCGCTTTCTGAAATATGAGATGTCTGAGCACGCTGTCGTTTTCTAGCAGAGTTCCCCTTCTCAAAACAAAGTGAATCATCACGACTTTCCTCATTTATATTGTATGAATCACTAGGCAGAATTGTTGCACTTAATCCAGGTTCCTCCAAGGTTTTTCCAAGAAAAGCCTTTGAATCTTCGACAGCAGCCTGCACAGAACGCATTCTGTGCAATCCAGATTTGAGTCTCCTGCTAGGTTTTCGAAGAGCTCTCTTGGACTGTGATTGCAGGGAATCTTCTGGTATTTCTTCCAACTTACTGTCCAAGTTGCTATGATCGTCGGCTGATTGAGAAAACCGATTATTAATTTCTTCAATGGTGTTCGCAAATTGGACTCTTTGGACATTAACAGCATTCGAAATTCTCAAAGGGGAAGATAGCCTATCTTTAGAAATATCAGGCCCTCTTGCTCCATCACTGCCTAGCACTGCAGGCTCCTTTGCTTTCGCCTCAGTTTCGACTTGCGCTGCTGCAGATGTCGAAGCAAGAACATGCTCGGAGTTTTTACTTGGAGAAAGTTTAAAAACCATTGATGTACATTTTTGAAGCCATGACATACGCCCCCCTGAATTTGAAGATCTCAAATCAGAAGCAGCTAAATTATCCGGAGACTTCTCTAAATGCTCTTCATGAAGGGTTGGCAGAAGAGCAGTATCCCCCTGACTCACTTCAGGTACATAAAATTTGGAAAGACTTAATTCTCTTTCTATTTCTACACCATCCCTACAACTCTTGACCTTTTCAACAAAAGCAAGAAACTGAGCTCTGTCCTTAAGAAGCTCTTCACGCTGGTACTTGACCTTCTGGCTCAGAATACCCAGCTGATCGATATCGTTCTGCATTTCAATCTGGTTTTGTTTGAATTGCTCCTTATTCAACGTAAGCTCTTCTCTTTGCTTGTCAATTATATGCCTTTCCAACTTTAATTCTTCCCTTTCTTTATGAGCAGCTGCTTTCAAGTGCTTAATATTATTAAGTTCTCTTTCTCTCTCATCCTCAAATGCTCTTTCTCTTTCATGGAAAAGCTTCTCCATTTCCTCCTGCTGATTCTGGATCTGTGTCTCAAGATTCCTTCTCTGCAACTCAAAATCTTGAACCACGTGACCATGCTCTAATTGAGCCTTTTCAGATAAAGTTAACTGCTCGTCCTTCATTTTAGCGGCAAATGAAGCTTTTTCCAGTTTGAGATCTTCCAACTCCCTCCGTCTAAATTCGTGTACTGCTTGTCTCTCTTCTTTCAATCTATGCTCCTCCAAGTGTCGTAGTTTTTCCAGTTTTTCCTTCTCCTCAACAAGTTCTCTGAGCTCCTTGCTAATTACAGATCTTTTCTCATCCAAATCTTCCCACTCTTTTTCAAAATTCTCCTTCTCCTCTTTTAATTCTTTAGCTTCAATAGATAGCAACTCTGTCTGACCGCTATATTTCTCTATTTCCTGTTTCAGCTCTAACTGCAAACGGACATGTTCTGACCTTTCTTTCTCAGTTATTCTCCGGTTCTCACTCTCTTCACGAATTTGAAGCTCCAGCTGAATGTTTTCAGTCTTTATCTTCTCAATTTCACCTAACATAGTCTGTAAGCTCTCTTTATCAGCGATAATTTGCTTCTCTTCCGCCTCCAACTTTCTCTCATCGGATTTGGTACTCTTCTCCCTCTCCTTAATAGCTTTCAACTTTTCTTCACGCTTCTTGTTTTTCTCCTTAAGTCTCTCCGATTTCTCATGCAATGCTTGTTCTCTCTTTCCTAACTTTTCTTCCCTGTGGTTGATTTCAGCTTCCTTCTTTTCCAATGCATCAACCCTGCCAGAAAGCTCCTTGTCAACAGACTTCCGCTTCTCTTCTAGTTCCAACTCAAGCTCCTGCATTTTCACTTCAAAAATGGCTTTTAGTTCCTCAAGCAACTGTTGAATGTCAACCTGTAACACAGCAGCAAAAATAACAAGGTCTAAGATTGATAAAACAATCACACGACTACAATCCTTGCTAGTCCTTAACAATTAACATATAACGTATAACAAGCAATAAATCAAGTCAAAAGATTAGTTGCTATCATATATAGTTACTGCAACAAAACAAGAACAGATATGTTGGCGTTGTACAACCCAAGACATCAGTCTATGTTTCAAACAAGAAACTCTAGCTGTATGATTGTACGCACTCACTTTTTCTCGTGAACTAAGCTTTTCTTCCAGTTGATACAATTCTTTGCTTTTCACCTCCAGAGAGCTTCTCAAAAAATCAGCTTCCTGCAATCAAATCAGCAAAACAGAATATTTATGTGTGAAGTTTCAATTTTATTTACTAAAGGAAGCCTCAACCATACCACACACAAAAATAAAAATAACACTCACTTTCTCTTTGGATAACAAGTCCTCTAGCCATTTGCTTATGTCTTCTTCCTTTTCTTTTAGATCCAAGTTAGATGAATCAAGATTTTTCTCTAACAACTGAAGTTCCATCTCTGCATGTTTAAAAATTCTCTCATTTTCATGCGCCTTCTCCTCTCTCTCCTTGAGGGCCCTTCGACCCTCACATAGCCTCTCTTCCCTTTCATGTAACTTCCTCCCCCACTCTTCCAAGTCCTTTTGTTGTTTATGAAACGTTGCCTTATGTGCTTCTCGCCTAGGAGCAATTAGACCAAACAATTTCAACAGTTATATCACCTTTCCAAATAACTTGAGAAATGTGATGTAAAAGAAACTAAGAACTGTGAACAAACAACTTCATAGCAGAAAAGAGTGTAGAAGAATACTCTGCAATTAATGTCTGGTGCTCCTTTTGAAGCACACTTTCATGACCCTCCACCTCTTCCAACCTTATATTCAACGTTGTACTCTTCCTGCTCGCATTGGCAAGCTTAACTTCAGCAGCTTGCAACTTCTTTTCTATCTCCAAAGATTTCTCCTCAATTCCAATTACCAAATTATTTGCTTCAGCAAACTTTGACTCAGACACAAGTCTAAGTTGGGCCTGCTCTTCATTTGTTTCACGCAAAGCCTTTTCAAGCTGCAGTAAGGAAAGCACTTGATGTAAATCAAATGAGTTATTGGCAATATATATACTACACAAGTTAAACAAATGAACAATATCAAAGTGCACAAACACATATTCCTCAAATAGTTCAATAAACTAATCTAAATCAAATAATTTGTATAAAAATGGTACAGGGGCAAAAAAATTGTAATAACAACAGGAGATATAAATAAAGGAAGAAGCCTCAACCAGACAAGATACTTCTCCTCCGAAGGTACCATACTTTAGAGCCTCATGAGAGGGCGATGCTTGTCTCATCACTTATCCCTTGAATATTGTGTGAATAAAGATGGAATATTGTGTTGTACAAGAGGCATAATTAATACAAAAGCACCACCCCCATGTAACAACAAAAAAGAGATCGTTATATGCAAGGAAAAGGAATAATACATATAAAAGGAGACAAGACGTGAGCAAGTTGCCTTCTGTCTGAAAAAACATGACATAATCTGTTGTACTCAATCATTAAGTTTTCAAAAACCTAAAAGAGGACACAAAATGGATCACTTTATTTTTTTTTTTTTCTCTAAAGTCGGATAAAATATATCCAAAGACCAAAATTACAAAAAGAGAACTCAAGTTAGCTTGCATGTGAGACTATATAACATGACGTCGGGAGAAGTTCATGCAACGAAAAGAAGTAACACAATAAAGGGATTAATTTACGTTGAGTGGCAATACAACAAGAAACAACATACCTCAGCTATACACTGCTTCTCGGCATTCAATGCTTTCCTCAAATTCTCCTCTCGCTTCTCAGCTTCAGATAATGCAACTAAATGAGCTGACTGTTCACGTTTAAGAATCTCATGTGTTTCTGCTAAAGCTTGCCCCGGTTCTTCCAACTTCGAATTCCAGTCTTCCTTCTCAATCAGAAGGAGCCCCATGTTATACTGGTAATTGAAGAGCTGCCCAGAAGATACTTCATAAGAACGTGCAACACAACTATTCAAATATAATAAGCCATAAACCATATTGTTCACTAGTTATCTAAAATAAAACAGGTAGTACATTGTAAAGAAGAAAAAGAAAATATAATAATAATAAGAACCCCCTTTCCCTCAAAGTTTTAAACAAATACATAATGGTGAAGCTCATGACCGTTTTAGGCATATCATTCAACAAGAAGAAAAAAGTCCAGACAGTCTCAAACCACAATGCCTTCCCATAACTAATCCAAATGTTGCTCGAGTGTTGCAAGAACTAAGAACAAAATCGGATGCCATTAGACAATCAATTGAAATCTAGTATTAAGATTGAATGACCTGCAATTGCTCTACTAAGTAATTCAAGTGAACCATTCTCTGCTTGTATTCAATTAAAAGCTTTAAAAGTCTAAACAAGAGAAGAATCATTCTTCCTCTCTTCTAATAGCCTCAAATGGAAGAGTTAACTAAAGGAGAAATCCTCTACCAAGAGTGATAAATGGAAGCTTATAACACCCACAAATTCAAAACATGTTGGATTCTAAAAGAGCTTCCTTTTGATTTGTTTCGCAGTTTGTTCCTAAAATTAGACATCCAAAAAGGAAATTATCTTCCTGTTTCCCCTATTCGATCAATCTGGTTCTGTTCTTTATCAATCAAAGGCCCAACATTTACAAAAGAAAATCCCAACTTTTCATTGATAATAAAGAATGTGGCTTAAAAAAAATTATCCCCAAACCTGAGTTTCGAGATTGGCGAGCTTCTCGGCGAGGGCTTCGTGGTCTTTCCTCACCATCGCCGCCTCGTCCAACAACCCAGCATCCTTGAACCTCCTCCAGTCGTCCATGTTCCCCATTTCCGACTCCAACGACGCCGTTTTAGCCCCACTCAGCGAACCCAATGGCGGCGGTGGCGGGCCATCGACAAACGCCGCCGTTTTGCCCTGTCCGACGTTTCGGGAGTTCGGAGCCGCGGCGGCGCTTCTCGGAGTGAGCGACAGAGAGGCCGCCGTCGCCTTCCTCTGCGGCGAAAACATCCGAGATTCTCTCTCAAATAATAGCCCCAAATTTCACAGAAACTCGTTCAAAGGACAAAAAGAAATCGTTCCTAAACCCTTCTTCTTTACGGCTCCGTACTCGGATAACAAAAAATATAGAGATATCTATATATATATATATATATATATGTGTGGATATATACACGCACGGGGGCCTTTCTTTTGCCTTGATTTAACTTTCTTCGTTGGGTTTCAGTAGCTCGTTACGATTGCGACTGGTGGTTTTTTTTTTTTAAAAAAAAAAAAAAGCCTCTGCAGTTCCTTCCAAAACCGGTACATCAGTCATGACAGAAAAGAAAACGACAGTTCGTTTTGACCGGTGAGACGACGAGAGAAACCATGTGAAAAAATGGTGACAGTCTCGGCCACCTTAAGAGAGTAAGAGAACAATTTTGTTATGAATTCAGATTTCATTTTTAAAGTGCACTTAGCGATATATTTAGAACAATTTTATTATACCATAAAACTTTATATTATAACCTTTTTCAAGTTATACTATAACACATAAATATTTTATACTATGGTATTTTTTAAATGCTGTTGTTAAATATTCTTTTAAAAGGCTTCTTTGTACTTTTCTCATGGCAAAATGGTTTTTGACCTTTTCTATCTTTTTATCCATTGGGAAGGGGAAAAAATAAAAATAGTTCCTATCATATTGGAACATTTTTGTTCTTTTTAAAAATACTTTCAAACATTAAAAGGCAAAAACAAAAAATTTTCTTAAATGCTGTTTTTGGTTTCTAGAGTTTAAAAGTTATTTCTAAAAGCATTTGCATGAGATCTATCAAGATTGCTTTTACTTAAAAGTACTTTTTATCAAAACCATAAAATGTAACTTTTTAAAAAAACGCTTTTGAAATAAACTTCAAAACTTATACCAGAATGTTAATAATACGTTGTAAGCTTAAATATAACATTTTTATAACTTCAAAAAAAATTTAAAAACATTTTAAACTATAAAAGTTCCTTTTAAAATATGATTCCAAACACTAACTAAAAAGCTATAGCTTTTATTTCTTTTCTTAATCACACGCAAAATCTGTGCCAAACTACATGAATCAAGATAAACTACCATTTATAAAACACAGAAGCTGACTTGATAAATAAGAACCATGGGAATAATTCTTATTTTACTAAATCAAATGTTTTGCTCTCGGTATCCCCAAGCTCTTGGCTAATCGATGATAATGGATCGATTTCTCAAAATCCACAATGCCTTTCAAAGAGCAATAGAATCTTATTTGTCTCAAAATACAAATTTGAGAGACACCCAACCAATTCTATGAATGAAATAATGCAAGTTTCCAATTGGATCGGCACAATACATATCAATTCTAAGCAAAATCAAAGATGAACTTATAGCGATGGATCCAGAATTTAGTTCGTAGGGCACTCAATTAAAATAAAATTCTAAAGTTTAATATAAAATAAAAGATAATGTTCTAGTATTACTCACTAATAAATTGTGTTGAATAATATCATGTGTTTAAAATGTTAACATTCATATGCGTATTAATCAAACACATGAAAAATAAACATAAATAAATATTTGTGTCTCATATGGCAACCACTTGATAAACAAATAATAAGGAAAGAATGTAAAGTACAAGGGACTTTTTTTTTGGCGCTTTTTAAGAATTTCAGAAAAGAAATATACAAGATGAATGGCTAAATTTGAGTTGAAAATGAAAGAATGGGTAATATCTAAAATAATAAAAGTTGAGAGGGAAATTAGGAAAATGAATGTCAAAATGTTTATAATTTAGAGGTTGCATATATAAAAATTATTAAAAAAAAACCAGGGACTATGAACTGATAACATTGCAATGTTCCAAAAACATATAGGTTAGTGTTTTAGTTTTTGACACAAACAATCAGTAGCATATATTTTCGTGGACCTTGCAATGTTTCATAACATTGTTCGTGACTTGGTTATTCCGCTAAATTATTTAAAAAAAAAAAAAAAAAGTGTCTACGTTTCATTAACGAAATATTGGATTGTCAAAGAGGTTTTGTGCTTTGTGTTTTTAGCATCTGACCCCTGATGCTACTCCTACATTTCCGTAATCAATCGCATGGTTTGGATTTTTTTTTTTTTAAGGATAAAATAAACAACTCTAAAAAATCAAAAAGGAAAAAAAAATTGAAATAAAAAATCAAATTATATCCCACCCATATCTTTTCTTATAATTTTTTTCTAAAAATTTTCTTATCACTTTTTTTCCTTTAAAAAGATAAAGTAATAAAAAAGAGAAATGGCGTAAAATAAATGATTTTTAAAACTAATAGAAGTTGATAGCATAATTAATTAACATGTTAATATATAGCATTTTTTAAACTTGTTTAAAGCTTTTGTTTTGTAGTTTTCTAATTTTGCCTCAAATTTGCTCTCCTCCCTCCCTCTCTCTGATGACGGCGATGCGGCTACGATGACAGTGACGACAATGGCAACGCCATGTTTGTGGAGAGACAAGAGTTATGTTCTCTTTGGTAAGATATGCCTATCTTTTCTCAATGAACAACAAGTGGTGCGGAACCAAGCTCCAAGATCTCCCTTTGGTAAGGCATTGTTGGTCGAATCGGCGCAGAAGCAGACTAAGCGACACCAAAGAAGATGGAGGGACGAAGAGATCCACAAAGATGTGCTACAATGTCGATGATCTAATACGACAATGTCATGAGGCCGACGAAGATGTTCGGAAATTGATTATGATTACTGTGATGACATCACGTATTACAAAATGACAATGATAACAATTGGCTCTAGCAGGTTCACGCCATGGAAGTGACAAGAACAGAGGGAGAAATCGGGGGATAGAGAGAATAGGAGGAAGAGAATTTTGGGGATTTTTTGTGAAAGGGGCTATTTTTGAATTTAAAAAAAAAAAGTTTGTAATCTTATTCGCCTAAAAAATGTGCTATTTATTTTTATTCCATACCTTTTATTAGCTATTTCCCTCTTTCACCTATTAAAAATTTTTAAAAAAAGGCAAAAAGCAAAAAAAAAGTATTTGATAAGAAATCAAATTATATCCCAAGACTATGTCTTAATTTCCCTTTAAAATATATTTTTGGATCTATTAATATTTTTTACTGCTTTTTCTCTCATAAAACCCCAACATGATACATGAGTGCTTGGTTTTGACTAAAAATGGTCAATTTATCAATAAGGGATCAAAACTGCATATCAGTTTCATAAATTTCAGAACTGTCAAACCACTAAAGTGAACGTCGACAATAGACAAAAAAACAAAAAACAAAAAAAAAAAACATATCCCTAAAGTCTAAGTAAGAAAACCTTTTTATTTTTTATTTTTTATTTTTGAATCTTCAAATATATATATCTACATATATACACATATATTTTGCATTAATTCCTTTTATTCATAGTTTCTTTTACAACCTTTTTATTCATATTCTATACCAGCTTCAATTACAACTTAGCCCAACTGGTCTTGTAAGAAGTGTCGAATTTCCTTTACTTATGAACCATGCATAAAGGGAACTAGATTGTCATTTACATTAAAAAAAAGTCAAAAAGATAAATCAACGAAAACTCAATCTTTAGTTCCAAACTATTAGGCACAATATCCTGTTTTAAGAACTTGAGAGCCTGTTTATTACGCGGGCTCAAATGAGTATGATTTTGAACTTTGTGATCTGAACAATAGTTTTTAACTTATGTGGTTTATAGAGAGCCTTGAAAGTCAATTGAATTCAAGTACTGCTTTTCATCCTCAAACAAATGGACGATCTAAGCATGTCATCCAGATTCTCAAAGATATGCTTCGTACTTATGTGTTGGATTTTGGAACTCATTGGGCCGTACAATTGCCATATGTTGAGTTCGCTTACAATAACAAATATCAGTTAAGTATTGGAATGGCTCCATACGAGGCTTTGTATGGTAAGCCTTGTAGATCTGCTTTTATGTTGAGCTGAAACGAAAGAGTACCTTAATCTCAGGCCATAGTTCATAAGGGAGACAATAGATAAGATTCGAATTATTCTTGATCATCTTAAGATTGTTCAAAGCTGACAAAACAGTTATGCGGATAAAAGAAGACGACCTTTAGAGTTCATGGTTGGAGATTATATATTTCTGAAAGTGAAGTCAAAGCGTGGCATATCTCAATTTGGTGTTTGATGAAAGCTAGCACCAAGGTATATAGGATTATTTGAAATCATAGAATGGATTGGACCACTTGCTTATCGTCTAGATTTACCATTTCAATTGTCCCATGTTCACAATGCATTCTACGTGTCGATGTTGAGGAACTATAAGCAAGATCCATCACATATCATCATGTGGATAGATGTTCCAATCCAAGGAGACACGACTTATAAAGAAGTTCCGATTCAGATATTAGATCATGAAGTAAAGATTTTGTGTTGTCGTGAAATTCCTCTAGTAAAAGTGATATGGCAATAGCATGATGTTGAAAAAGCCACTTGGGAGCTTGAATTAGAAATAAGGGAGAAGTACCCTTATTTGATTTAGTGTCATATTGAAACGCCCTTAAGTGGGGTTAACAGTTTTTATTAAATAAAATGAAGATTAGAAAATAAATATAAATCATCAAAGTAATTTGCCCAGGACTTAAATAAAAACTCTCAAATTAAAATAAAACATAAACAAATAAATAAACCACAGTTTAATGTAGCACCTTAAATTTTAATAATATACAACTGTCATCATCATCATTTCAACCCTCAACAAATCTTAATACAGTCACAGAAAATAACAATCGATGCTTACATTATCATGAAGATCATTCTTTACATTCAAAGCAATCCTAATGTAATATAGCTACATAGCTTCTCCAACTATTTTTCTTGTAGCCACCTCACACTTAGTGAGTCCTGAAAAAATAAACATATCATGGAATGAGCGATGACATGCTCAGTAGGGAAAACCATTACTCACCTTAAGGTTTTATTCTTACCACATTAAACCTGCATGGTTAGTTAGTTTTCATCATTATCCAAATTATGAGATTTATTATGATCGTATTCTGTAGATACCATAGTTAATCATTACCAAGTTTCATACACATACATATATACAATATTCTCATTCATCATTGTTCCTAAGTATCCACATTACATAAAGTATTACTCAACTTATCAAAACCTAAATGGGTGTGCTTGGCCACCCTCCAAACATTCCGAGGGTATTCCGGTAAGGGGACATCAAGCCCCGAGTCCTCACCAAGTCGATTACTGTATAGTGTGTTCTGGGACTTTCGATCCAAGGAAGCGTCATCATCTTCCCCCTATTTTACCTTTTAGGGTATTCGTGCCCAAAGACATAACCGCCGCCCTCTTCACGTCTTACTATTTCTTATATACAAATATCATTTACAGAGCCAATTTTTCTAACCATGCTTCTCAATTTATAACAACATATATTATTTCATTATGTTCCTCGCTGTTCAATACAGGCCGAGTTCATATCATAGTTTCATATGTAATTCTTATATCATAGCAGTTCAACATAGATATATATATATCTTGTGGTAAAACAATCAATTTTAATTCCATAAAAACCTCACAAAAGATGAATAATAGAATCCCTACCTTCCAAGCTTATCAACAATCTTTTAATCTATGAATTTAATTAACGTAAGCTCCACACACCGATCCTAAGGTGTGCATAAAGACAATTAAAACTAAAGCACAACATGTAACCACATCCATAAAATGAATTAAGTGTAAATCTATAGATTTCAGTCTCTAAAAAGATTCATGAATTACTTAGGATGGTTTTGGAAAGGTTGCAAGACATTTAGGGATTAGAAGGTGAGCAAAGTTGGGTTCACTATCTACCATTAGCACATGGGTTAATGGGTGGTTTACTTAATGTAGATGGGTGGTATGGTAGGTTTACTAGTTTTTAATTCGAGAATTAAAAAATTCGTAGAAAATAAAATATAACTCCGATTTAGGCTCATGATAGCTCGTTGGAAAGCTTAAGATGTATACTTTTAAAATATGTAAACCAATTTACAAAATTTATTTTTATCTGATCCCAGAATTTCAAGAAAGAGCTACTATTCATAAAGATAATACAAGGTTTATGAAATATTAAATTTTTCTTTAACTCAAAGCATGTTATCCTTGTTCAAAGTCTCAAAATCATTCTAAAATATGCAGCATGCATTATATAATCATAATAAACATATTCTCATGAGTTTTATACCAAAATCATCATCAAACCATATCTCTAGCCTTTCTTGCAAATAATGAGAAAAACATTCTTAAGTTTGCTTTTCAAGCTTAAAATCTTAAAACATCAATCTTAAAGTTATGAAACCGGTTTTAAACATTCCTAGCATGTTTGTAATATTGTTTATATGTAACAACCTGAAATTTTAATGCACTGAAAATGCATTAAATTAAGGATTAAATTGAGATGAAAGTGCTAATTAAGGAAGAATATCGTATAATAACATGGAAATTATACGGTATTGGAATAATACAGTGTAAGGAAAATACACTGATGAAATTATGCAGTATAAAAATTACACTGTAAAAGTAATGCAGTGTAAGAATTGGACTGCTGTAAAGTCACACAGTACAAAATTAGACTGTGTAAAAAGTGTTTTTCACACTTTTTCTTATAAAAGCAAAAAGAGAAAAAAAAGAAAAAAAAAGGGAAATTCGAGGATAATCTCGAGACTTTCTCTCTCTAGATTTTCTCTCTCTAGTTTCTCTCTCCTCACACAAAAGTGACTTTGAGATTTAAAGCTCCGTTTTCGACACCTCCCACACCGTTGGAAAGATCTCGATGAGCTGAGTTCAACGATGTGTTGAGCAGCCCGAAAGGCCGCCGGAGGAAGGCATACGCGCCGCCCAAAGTGGCGGTGGAAGCCATTTTTCTCGAGCTGATTTCTCCTCCGTCCGACCACCAATCGAGGTGATTTTGGTCTCTATGGACTCAGGGTGAAGAGAGGAGCAAGATGGTACCAAGTTCCCAACTCAATTCCAGCTGGAAGGCCTTCGACGGAGCCGCCCTAGCTCCGTCGTGGCACCACCGCGGTAACCGCCGTTCCCGACAGCGGTGAGGTGCACCACCGGTGCCAAAAGCTTCAGAGTGGGCCGGCCATCAAAAGCCCCACACCAAGTGCACGACCCAATGGACGGTTGTCGGAGAACGAGCTCCGCCCACCACCGCCGCCGTGGTGGCCACCGTCGTCGCCATTCCTGGCCTCGTTGCCCCAAATTGATGAGGGGGTTACGTTCAGAGGCTCACGGGGAAGCTCTTGGAGCTTTCAATTTCCCGAAACCACCACGGGAAGGCGGAGAACGGCCTCCGCCTTGGAGCGCCGCCGTGGTGGAGGTGGGACGGCCGTCCCACGCAGTTTCGAGCAACCCCACTATGGGGGAAATGCTCAGAGGGTCACGGGGAATGTTTTCCCCAGCCCAATTTCACTGTAGCATTGCCGGAAATGGCTTATCGAAGCCGCCGGTTTGGCCGAGATTTTTTGCCTTCGATTGGAGCAGATGGAGGCCGAATTTCATGAAATTGACCCCACCAATGGACTCAGGAGGGTCGATTTAATGGGGGTAGGCTCAAGCCCAGCCACCAACGAGGGCAGTTGACGGCGGTCAACGGCCGACGAAGGCTCGTTTTGGGATTTTACGATCCGGACCTCCGATTGACGATCCGAGACCGCCTCTCGACTCGTTTTGACGCTCTGAACGCAACGGTGTCCTCCGTTCGAGCTAATTCAACTCCGGTAAAAATTGTCTGGTACCAACTGCACGCAGATCGAGGCGATTCAAACAACAGTATCGGAGTCCAGAAGGATATATTCAAGGATGAATGATCTCCAGGAAGTATTCCTAGCCATTTATGGTAGCTCGAGGAGCACTGCAGAGGATGCTTCATATACTGTGGAGACAACGAGGTACAACCGGACCCGCGTAGCTCGGAGTCCAAGTAAGTGACAGTCTCGCTTACATTATGTACTGTATTAAATGCATTGTGATAGATGCTCATTTTAAGGATTTTAAGCTCAGTTAAGGAAAGAATGAAGGAAAATGACACCAAGGGTAAAATGGTCATTCTATGAAAAATGATCAAAACGGACCCGGAACGCCTGAAGTCGGGAAACGTTTCTTAGTGGTGATTTTTCATGTTATGTATGTAAGTGAATGTTAAGTTAAGTTAAGTAATGAGTGTTGTTAAGTCACAAAATGGACGAAAAACCCATCAAGGGGTAAAATCGTCATTTTTACGAAAATGGCTAGAACGGAGCCGGACACTCCGATTTAGCATAACGTTATTAGACGAAAAATGTTTTGTAATACGTTGAGTAACGTAACCGTCATGTGCGACGAGAGATTTAACAAGGAATGTTTAATGCTTACGTTTTATTATCAATCGAGTGGATTGATAAATAGAAAGACTATTAATGAGTCGGCTGTCATATGATCAGGACACAGGAGCCGACTAACGAAAGGAAAAGGAATGAGAAAGGAACGAGACAGGAAAGGAATAGAGAACGCTAGTGCTATAGTACGGGTAAGTTTCAGACCTCACCTACAGCGTGAAGAAAATGATTTTTAAATCATTTTGATATATGTTATAAATGAGCTTGCAAGTATTATGCAAGTTGTTTCTAAAGTATGTTTGCATTTATTATGCAAAAGTCTTAAAAGTTCAATGTAAGGTTTGCAATGAATTTGCAAATACTATGTTAAAGTCTACTTGCATTTGAAAAATGCATAATGTTTTAAAAGATCAAGTTATGAATTTTATGATGCATTTGTTATGTATCAAGTTGCATTTGTTTTGCAATAAGCTTTATGATGCATTGTTATGCATTAAGTTAAGTTTCGAAATATATGTTATGATTTGCAATATGTGATTGCATTATATGTTGCATATGTTATGCAACAAGTGTTGGAATATAAGTTATGATTTGTAAGATGTGATTGCATTGTATGTTGCATATGTTATGCAACAAGTGTTAGGGTATATGTTATGATTTGCAAATGGTGATTGCATTACATAATACATTTGATATGTAATACGTTGCATTCGTTATGCAATAGATTTTATAGTACAAGCTATGAATTGCAAGTGTTTTTGCATATGATGTGATTGCATTTGACATGCTCACTCAATTAATAAGAAAGTAATGTAAAGACAAAAGGAAAGGTGTCGTACCAGCCTCTACGTTATGAGGTAATGAATGTAAAGTTAAAGTAACCTCTAAGATGTGAGGTATTTGACCACGTGATCGATGGTCTCAAGTCTTCCGCAAGGGAAGCATTATGATAATGATCTCATGATTAATGGGATGGTACGAACACTAAAGCAAGGAATGAAAGTGAATGAAAGATATGGAAAGATAAGGACAGGAATGGAAAGTGAATGAAAGATAAAGAAAGTGAAGAAATGAAATAGTAAGTTAAAGTAAGAAAAGAGTGCTCATAATCAGAATTACATAATTGAGCATAAATGGAATCATGCATTATGAATTGTTTGTATTTCCTTTTTATGAAATATTTATATGTCATGTTATGAAAGATGTTTTGAGAAATGTTTTACGTAAAACGTTTACGAAAACGTATTTACGTTTATGAAACACATTCTAAGGAATGTTTTATGATAAATGTTTATGAAAACATTTATATGTTATGAAAAACATTCTAAGGAATGTTTTATGATAGATGTTTATGGGAAACATTTTTATGTTTTTTTTTTAGGAAATGGTTTATAAAGGATGCTTTATGAAATGTATTCTAAAGACTGATGTTAAATGTTTTTATGGAAACATTTATGAGAAACGTTTTAGAAATGTTTTATGAAAGATATGTATGAGAAACATTTATGAGGAACGTTTTAGAAACGTTTAATAAAGAATGTTTATGAGGTACGTTTATGAAGAATGTTTCACATGAAAGTTTTATGAGAAAAGTTTTAAAGTATGTTTTAAACACTTTGTGAGTTTATGTTTGAACTTACTGAGCGTTAGCTCATAAAAAGTTGTTCATGCTGTAGGTAATGTATGGGTGACCAGTAGGACCCGTTAGAAGAGCTGGGTGCTGCGGAAGAGCAGATGCGAGATGTGGGAATGGATATCACTACAGTTTGCTTCCGCTACGTAAAGAAAAGGTTTTACACTATATAATGTAGTGTTTCCAAGGTTTTTAAGAAAGTCAGAGTTTTAAGAAGTGATTTCAAAAGTTTTACGATACATTGTACTAAATGTATTATACAATTATGAAATGATGTTTTAAGTCATGTTTTAGTAAATGTTTCTTATTCAGTTTTAAGAAACAGTTTGAAATGATTTTAAAGATAAAGGTTGAGCGAAGTCTCAACAGGAATGGCGACGAAGGTCGCAACAGTTTTAAATGTTTAAAGAAAATTTTTTGTAATTCAGTATTTTCTTACTAAGTAAGTAAGATTACTGTTCTATATACGATGTTTATGAAAGTTAAGTGGCACCCGAAAAGACGAGTCGTCACATTATAAATGTTCAAATATGCATGTTAACCTAATGGAGAAAACATATACTAAAAACCAAGTTTAAATTAAAGAAAACCTACCTCAAAACTCATTTGAAAAACACCAAAGTTCGGGTTAAAAATCAAGCTTAAATTGACTCCAAAACGGCTTCAAACGTGGCTAGAAATTATAGTTGTCGTGGTTGCAAACAGAGTTTTATGCCTTGTGTCTTTAGTTAGAAATTGAAGTGAGAAAGGAGAGAATGAGAAACTAGAGAAGAAAATGGTGATGGTTGAATAAATAGGCATCAAAATAATTGAGGAGCAAGAGAGAATTAAATGAGTATTAAAATAAAATATTATCATGTCTCCCATGGAGACTTTTAGCAAATAATGTCAACATAATTAAGGGGGCAAATGGGACAAGTTGTGGAAGAAAATGAAGGAAGCATTAAAAAGGTGGTTAAGAAAATATATCGATGTCTCCTGGTAGTTGAGGTGAATTAATTCTATATCTCCAAATGATAAGGATGCTATTTAATTAAGCATTAATGTAGTGGGACAAAGTTGGAAGAAGTGAGTGATAGGTAGGTTTTAAATATTTACTACAAAGACTTAGTAAAAATACTAAAGTGACATTTTATTCATATGATTTTACTAAAAATCATACCCGTTAAAATAACGAGTGTTTCACATCTCCAGTTGTATATAAATTTCGAGGACCAAATATCTATAAGGAGGGTAAAGCTGTAATGCCTATTATTTTTAACAGGTATAGTTATGCATAATTTAAATTTTTAGTATGCCAATTTGAATTTTATAAAATTTTGTTGTATCTGAAAATTACCAGAATACCTTCGCTATTCTACTTTTTTATGAAAATACCATTTCGCATTATTTGACACAAAAGTCTCTGAGGGAGGCTAATCTTCACATGCTCATCTTGTCCCTTCTATCTTTTTCTTCTTCTTAGTCGTTGCTTTTCTCTGTCACGTCTCTCTCTCATTCTCCTTTCTCTTCATTTTCTTTCTCTTCTTCTTCTTCTTTCACGACACCCTAAAACAGAGAGAATCCAAGGAAAAAACCTAAACAATATCTTTAAGCCTTTTTCTCACAAAATCCATAAAACAATCTCCTACAAACTCATAGATCAAAGAAGTTTGGACATTTTCAAGATCAAACAACACTTTTGAACTAAGTTTTGAGGTTAGATTTCTAAAACTTAAACTAATTTAAATTTGTATTTTAGTATAAAATCTATGAGAAATATATTGTTAATGTTTATGGATGATTATACAATATTTTTGAGTTTTATATACCTGCAAATAAAATTGTGTTGTTTTAGGTTTGAACATTCTAAGATTTAGATCATGATTTTGCAAAGTTTTGTAAAAATCAATGTTTGACAATTTTATATGCATTTTTTGCATGAAAATTTGAGAAAAATGGTTTATATGTGTTTTAGCATGATAGTCTAAAGTTTATGTGTATTTTCTTTATTTTGGGATTTGATAAAATAAGTCAGATTAAGCTTTGAAGCTTGAAATCTTTGAAAATAGAACACTGGAGTTTTCTAGATTTTGCCTTGGTCAGTAGGCCAGATTTGCCAATCGATGGGCTAGACTTAGTCGATAGGATCGACAGGTCGAACTTCATCAATCAGCAGGTTAAACTTTATCTGTATGATCGACAGGCCGAATTCTTACTAACAGTAGGCCGGTCCCAACCAGTCGGCAGGCTGGCTGTGCAATCCAAACAGACAATTTTTGACCCCATATGTTTTTCATCGTTTTGTGTTACAAAATGTTCTAAGATTATATTTTTATATTCAAAAACTTGAGAATAGAAAGTATAGTTATTTTTTATATGTCTTAGGATAATGACGTACTTGGAGCTTACGTTAATGGTCTTAGTTTTTTAAGCTAAAGGTTATCAATAGATTATTTGCAAAGAGGTAGAGGTTCTATTACACGTTTTTTATGAGGTTTTGTTTAATTAAAATTTGTACTTTATATTGCAGAATAATTATATGTTATTTTGTTAACATATATGAATATCACTTATAAAATGATAATGTGGACTCATCCTGTAATGTACAGCGAGGCTAAATTGATTTGACATGTTTTGACATAATTTGAGAAGTATGGTTGTGAAATACGAACTCTATACATATTGGTAAGCATATGAGAGGAATGGTAAGATATGAAGATGGCGGTGATTGCGTCCTTATGCGCGTATACCCTAAAAGGTATATAAGGGGAGGTGACGATGCTCCCTTAAGTCAAAAGTCCATGAACATACTGTATAGGAAACGGCGTGATAATGATCTTAGGCTTGATGTTCCCTCACCTAACAACTCTTGGAATGGTTGATTTGGGTTGTCTAACGCGTCTTTATGGTTTCTTTGAATAGAGAGATGTGATTCTCAAATTTGTTGTGGATATCGAAAAACATTTTTTAATCATAAACTAATATCCATTAGATATGAACATAATAGAATTGTTATCAGTTAAATAATATTGCTGGATAACTAATCATATAGGTGTTAATATGGTAAATGATAAAACCTAAAGGTAAGTAATGGTTTTCCTACTAGGCATGTCAACGCTCATCCCTAATTATTTTTGCCTCTCAAGTAGAGTTCAGTGTAACCTATCCAGTGAGGAGTAAACGACAACGTTGCTTGTGACATGTCAGAATTTCTTTAGCTTTATTTATATTTCATTGAATCATATGAGATTCTTAAATTATAGTATTAGTTGTGTTTAATTATCTGTTGGCTGGAAACTGTATAATGATAATAATGATTGTATTTTTAATATTTAGCGCTACACTAAACTGTGGATTCATAGTTGAAATAAGATATTGACCTATTTTATTTTAAAGACCCATGGGAATTATTTTAATGTTTTAAAATGACGTTGTAAAATTTATTTATATTTATTAAATACTGATAACCCTCCACATAAGGGTGTTACATGTTTGTTTTTATGTTATATTAATGTAAATTCAAAGCTTAAGGCGTCATGGGTTGGTGCGGGTTACTATGGATGATTGACGGGTTATGAGTCATTGGCAGGTTACGGGTTTTTGACGGGTTGTGGGTCTTGGGCGTTTCATACGTTGTATAAGAAACAGATTAGTATGGGTCGTGTTCATGTCAACTTGTGTCAAAACGGATCCTGTTAGTGTTGAAATCTCTTAACCCTTTTGTGTCCTAGGTCGCCTTAGTATCAAGAAAGTTTATATAAAAATCGACCCTCAATTCAACCCAAACCCGACCCTTCGACACAAATTGCCATCCATAGTTCTATCTATCTATTTATATTGCTTTTGACTTTTTTTGAATGTTGTTGCTTTTGAATGTTACATGAGCTAGTTTAGTTTTAGTTATTCTTTTGTTTTGTTGTGCTTACTAATCCAGAATTCAATATCACGAAACTGAATTAAATGGGATGGGATCCAATATAAGCCAAGAAATAAGCTTAATTTATCTCTGACTTATCTCGTACCTCTTATATGCAAAATTCAATTCATTCCCCTAAAAAATAGAAACTAACAAATATATTCATGAAATATAAGCTTGTTGTTGCAACATTGTTTACTTCACATGGAGGTACTTTTGTAACCACTATAATTTAATTCCAATTCCTTCTAACTTGGTAAAGTAAACAACATAATATGAATTTAACCATGTGCGTTAATTCTAATTGAGGAGAAGAGATTAAGTTCCCATCTTTAATTCCAGTATTTACTTTTAATTTACAGACTTAAATAATGTAGATCCTTCTTATAAATAAGGAATTGAGTTCTTGATTATAGGGAATTTTATCTCCCTTCTCAAACCTACGGAATTGAGTTCCTCTTCCCCATATAAAAAGTAACTATTTCCACTCCAAAAAAAGCCTACAAAAGGCTTTAGGAAGGAAAAAAAAAATGCATGTTAAGAGTGTTCATGGAATTCGCCAATATGTAGGCGAATATGATTGGATTATGGAATATACAGATTGTTTTCAGATTAAGATTTTCCAAATTTGATGTGTACGGATTAAATTATGGATTAAATATCTTGCAATCTGTATAATCCGTGAATATGAACTATATACATAATGTATATATATACAAACCTATGCATATCTAAAGTTTATAATTTTGATAAATATATAAATCTATACTCCTACAATATTGTATCTAAAGTTTATATGCTTAAAAAAACACAGAAGCTTAGCCCAATTTCAAAGACCAACATTATTTATTCATGTTTAAAGTTTACATAAATTTGTTACTCGTTATATTTTGTAATGTTACAATTTAGTTTATTATCAAATACTTGTATTCTATGAGGTTGTAATATGTTGGATTTTATTAAATTATGTTATGTTATATTATGTTAGTTTTAATTGATAGTTTTTAATAAATTTAAAGGTCTTATCTGTGAATCCACAAAATCCAACCCATAAAATATGTGATTTTTGGATTGAATTGAACTAAATTAGGGTGTCAAGATTTTTTCAATTCTTTATGTACGGACTAGATTGCAGATTGATTCTTAATCCGTGTAACGTATTCTGTAAACACTCCTATTGCACATGTTGATATATATTCATAAAATGCAAAGAAATCTAATGCACTTAATTTTTTTTTAATTTTTATATTAGCGTTTGCTTTGTATCATTAAGCTATGAATTATGTCACATGCGATTTATGCTAGTGCATATTCCGAATTTTATGTTGTTATTAAGATTTCAACATTAAAGGGCAATTTCATGTCAACTTTATATTTTTGCTGTGTTATGACACTTACGTTTATCCTCTAACTTAATTCATAATAAGTAGTAAACACTTTAAATAAACAAATTATAAAGTAATTTCCCAACCCGTGTTCCTCGTCATGATTCGCACAGTCCTATGACGGATAACTTTTATTTATTTATTTATTTATTTTTTAAGTGAAACAAAATAAATGAACTATTTTCATTATGTTGAGCGGAACGTCCTTACTGTGGGTTCTTTTTATTTTTTTATTTTTTTTCTAAAGCACATGAATGAATCATACCAAGCATAAGTCAATGCTTTTGGAAAATAACCCAAACAAATTGGCACCAAAAAGAGACAAAAAGGGACCCCTTTTGACTACAAATATGAAACGCTTATCAATATCCAAACTCAATTGTCTATTATGTTCTAACGTCATGTGGATATGACCCACACAATTATTGAATAGCATTAATGCGTTTTGTACAACTCTTGTAGAGCATACAATATGATTTAAATAGTTTTAAGTCGAGACGGAGTATTAGCAAAATACCTCCCCTGAAATTAAATCAAGCCTGTTTAGTAAAGTTGATTTTAACTAATTTTTTAGTTAAGAATAACATAAAACTTTCACATGTTATTTTACAGTTTTAACCAATAGTTTCAATCACCATGTTAAATACTTTATAATAAAGTTGATTCTAACTGATTTTTTAGTTAGGAACAATATAAAGCTATTACATGTTACATTATAGTTCTAACAAATGGTTTTAATCACTATGTCAAACACCTTACAATAATCTATTTATTCTAAAACATTCTCTTTAACTTACTGAGTTTGGATGATACAAAAGAATTAGAGGTTAATTTTGCAAGGATTTTTATATGTTATAGTTGATAAATGTGAGTGAAAATTTAAAGTTTTCGTTAAATTTAATTGGTTTTTGTTCACAAAAATTCAATCATACCTAAAAGTACAAAAATTTCGTACCATTCTTAACGTTCATAGGAAAAAAAGCATGGTTAATGTGGCGGGGATTATATTTGGCTCACATGAGGCCCCACTCCATTTCATTGTTTTTTTATTATTTTCTTGAAGTACTGTTTCATTTTTTTTATTCTCTGCATTATAACTTTTTTGTTATGTTTATCTCATAGTTAGGGGCAGCAAAATTTGTGTTTGTGTATTGTTTATGTTGACACGTTTACAGCATGATATGTTTAGGCCAAACACAAATACGACACGATTAATAAACGTATCAAAAATACAAATACGAATACGACTCGTCTATGACACGCGTAACACGACACAACACGATTAACACGATTATTGAACGGGTTGTGATGGGTTGATACGATAGCAACACGCATATAACACGTTTATGACACAGTTAACTAAAAACTAAAAAAAATTAAAAAAAATCTAACAAAGAAAATTAACAAAAACACAATATCTAATTAATACAAACCTACTACAAATATTTCAAATATTTTTATTTTTAAGTTTAAATGTGTTATAAACAGGCAGGTCGTATCGTATTGTATCGACATATTTATGGCCTGTTTTATTAAACATGTTAAGACGTGTTAGTATAAATCTAACTTATTTATTTTATGTTATTCGTATCAATTTATTTATAACCTAATTAATAAATATATAATTTAAACCTATTTATCTTGTATTGATTTCGTATCACATCATCTTATTTTATCTTATCTGAAATTACCAACGTTACTAGTAACTTTTCCCTCTCTACCTCTGTCTTCAGAAATTTGGTTAATTAAAAAATAAAAATAAATACCACGGGCCAGGAGAAGATTGATTAGATGGACTATGAAGTCATTTTGGCCCAACTTTTTAGGGAAACTTCGTAAATTAAATTAAAAATAATTCTATAGAATTGACTTTAAAGCCGCCGAATCCCTCGGCCGCTCCTCGTTTCGCAGAGAAGTTCTCCTTTACACTGGAAAGACCATCAAGTCCTCTTTATCTACGTGGCCTGTATTCATTGGCTGATCAATCACTATCGTAAAATTACAGAAAAGGCTATGAAAAAAATCGCCGATATTAGGATCTTCCCCTTTGTTCCACAAAACGAAATCGATAATCGCTAAACCTAAAGTTCAAACCCTAGCAGGCCTCTTTCTTTCTCCTCACTCTTTCTCTCTCTAACTCCCTTCTGTGTTTTGATGCGTTGAGTTCTTAGACGCCATGGCTACGGAGACTGCTTTGAGATCGAGCTCGGTGGCCGATTCGTACATAGGAAGCTTGATTAGTTTGACTTCCAAGAGTGAGATCAGATATGAAGGCGTTCTTTACAACATCAACACCGAAGAGTCCAGTATCGGACTCAGAAATGGTTTTGCTCTCTCTCGTTTTCGCCAGATTTCGAACTTTTTGAATATTGTTTTATCGGGATTTGGCTCGGTTTCGCTTGAATTTCTTGTCTTTCGGAATTCATTTCGATTTCTTGTTTGGTAATTAAGGGTTTCGAAATGGCTGGGTGAGGAGAATATTGAAGCTCTGATTGCGAATTTTTTGTCGAAGAATTTAGCAACTTTTTTTTTTTGGGTATCGGGTTTTGGTTGTAGGTTTGGTGCATGGTTTTTGTGCATTTGAGATGTGATTCATTTTTTGGTTTTTCCCTTTTGAATGAATTTGAGGTTTTAATATGTCGTGGGATTTTTATTTTTTTAATTTGTAATTTATGTGTATGTTCCTTTGGCTCGTTACATTGGAAAGATGTGGAAGAGTGGGAATTCTTGGTTGAACTGTTCAAATTGGCATCACTATTGTAATAACTTATTCATTGCTTGTAGTTGTACACCAGCTCTGCCAACCAGGGTCTCGTTTGATGCATGAGCGAGGCTTAATGAGATATGCTCGTTGGGCCATTTAGAGATGACTTCACTCTTATTGCTGAAAAAATTACCATTTTCAAATATTTTACCAACCCAACAATATCGTTTGACTTGAATTATATATGTTTCTTTTTGGATAACCGTTGTATATTTTAAATTTGTGGCTCTTTGCGTAATTTTAGTTATTGCGTCAGTTTAAATTAGAATACTTATCGTTCCTGACTTGGTGTTTGGTAGTGCGGTTGCCAGTTGCTCAACCTTGTGAATGAATGATTTTGTTATGGAGTATATTGCATTATATGTTCACTATTCGGAGCCATCATCTAGTAGGTCTTGATTTGATTTGTTTATGTGGCAGTTCGATCTTTTGGAACAGAAGGAAGAAAAAAAGATGGGCCACAAATTCCCCCGAGTGATAAAGTTTACGAGTATATTCTCTTTCGTGGAAGTGACATAAAGGTATTTTGGATAGGGATATGTAAGAATCTCGGACTGAGCCCTCCCATACGGTCTTTGATGAAGAGCATGCCTCAAATTTGAGACAACACCTACAAGTCTTTATTTATGCTCGTTTATTTTTTTTACTAAAACTCAAAAGAAGCCGTGACCTGTGCTTGTACTTGCTTTTTTTTTATTTAAATCTAAATGTAATGATTTGTATGTACTGGATGAAGTTGTAGTTCTGAGCAAAATCTATGGAATTTTCAGAAGGATTATAAAGACAGGACTAACTGTTGCTTATGTACTTGTCAATTCTTACCCTAAAATTTGAGACATTCCTCGATGTTAGGCTTTTGTGTATCTTCATGGTCATATTAGTGGAAGTTGAAGAGAGGAAACTTTGGTGGCCTAGCTTAGAATGATAACATATTATACCTGAAGATGGTTTTCGGTTTTTGTTTGGAATGATACCCAAACAAGTAAATATTTCGAAGTATAGAACATTTTTGACTCTTTTTTTTTCCTTTTTTTCTTTTGCAGGATTTGCAGGTTAAATCTTCTCCACCTGCTCAGCCTGTTCAGCCTACACCACCAATTAACAATGATCCAGCTATTATTCAGGTGTGTAAATCAGTTTTAACTTTTTAACACCTCATTACTTGCTTAATAAAGATAAAGATAAAGGAGAGACTTTTGTTATTTAAACGTCTGACTTATTATGATATTTTTCTTATTTATTATGCAGTCTCACTATTCTAGGCCAGTTTTAACATCGTCAAGCTTGCCATCCACTGTTAATGGGCCTGTGACTGATATTGGTTCTCACACTGCACAATTGGGGCTCCCTGGCTCAAATTTCCAAGGTGGGTTGCCTTTGTATCAACCTGGAGGGAACTTAGGATCATGGGGAGCTTCAACTCCTGCACCAAATGCTAATGGTGGTGGCCTTGCCGTGCCAATGTATTGGCAAGGATATTATGGCCCGGCAAATGGGCTTCCTCACATGCACCAGCAACCTTTGCTTCGGCCACCACCTGGTTTATCGATGCCTTCTTCCATGCAGCAGCCAATGCCATACCCCAACTTTAATCCTCCTTTACCCAATGGAGCTCCAAACTTGCCTGAGGTTCCATCTCCTCTACTTTCTGCTGCTTCTACTAGTTCTCCAAATTTAACCTCTACTTCTGTAACTCCATCAACGTTGCTATCAACTCTACCTGTGGTGTCTCCTGCTCCTGCTTCATTAGCTCCTGAGACATTACCTAGTTCAGTGCCTAACAAGGAATCAAATTCTAGCATATCTTCTCTCACCTTCAGTTCTAACTTGCCGTCACTGTCTACTTTGACTACAACTACAGAACTAAGCTCTATTCTGCCGCCATTGTCTAACAAGCCAAATGCAATTCCTGGTCAAACTTTACCCTACCAAACTGTTTCTCAGTCTACTTCCTCCATTGTTGGGCCATCCAATTCCAGCCGGACTGAGGTGCCAGCACCTTCCTTAGTAACCCCTGGTCAGCTGTTACAGTCTGGTCCTGTTGCAGTTTCTTCCCAAGCTTCACAAGCAGTGCATAAGGATGTTGAGGTTGTTCAAGTATCAGCATCATCTTCAGAAGTCTCCGTGCCTGTTCTGGCAGAAGCTCAACCACCCATATTGCCAACACCTTCACCTGCCCGAGGTGGTCAAAGGGTTAGTTTTGCTTCCATTATTCTTTTCCTCTTCCTGTACATAGGTGGTTTACATTGGAAGACACTAGTTGTAGACTTGTAGTCATATTGGAATGTTCAATTTATGGTAGGAGAAGATAGGATATTTTATATAGCTGTGCGTCTGATGGAAGTTGATAATCCGCCATAAAATCTTGAGCATTTATGTTTATTTTCTCCACTCTGCGCTAATTCTGGCTGTTACTGTGTATTCTTTGCAGTCGCCTATCCTGATAAGATCCCAACGTAATACATGAAGGGAATTAGAGAGAATTCATTTTGTTGCCTGAGAAAGATTTACATAAAGTGAAACTCTTACGAAGTATACGACAGAAATATCCTAATTCCACATTATGTTAGAAGATATGATTTTCTAGGTACATAAAACAATATAAAAATCTAGAAACGGAAACTGTAATGAATTGGTCAACTACAATCAGGAAAGTAAAGCTCAAGATTGATTTTTAGGCCCTAATTTTTGCTGGTTTTCCAACATATTATATAAGTACTGTTTTTCTATAATGTCACTACTTAGCATGTCTTGATTAAGGTTTCTTATATTTGTCCCCCCTCTCTCTTTCTCTCCAGCCAAATGGAGCTTCTTTCCAAAATCAACATGGTTATAGGGGCCGTGAAAGAGGACGAGGAACTGGGGTAATTTTTTTAGCTTACATTGCCATTTCGCTAATGACGCGGATCTGTGGAAGTTGTTGAAAAGTCTGAAAGAACTTTAATATTCAACCTTCTGTGTGCAGTCACGTCCAGTGACGAAATTCACCGAAGACTTTGATTTCATGGCAATGAATGAGAAGTTCAAGAAAGATGAAGTTTGGGGTCACCTTGGCAAGAATAATAAAATCTATCAAAAGGACAGAGAGGGGAATGGAGAAATCAGTGATGACGATGATACTCAAAATGAAGACAATGTCGGGTTAGCTAAGATTGAGATGAAGGTGAGATTTGCTGTGTTGTGTGTCTATGAAGTGGAATTGGATTCTATTCAAGCAGGGGACTTTTATAATGCATTGCTAATCACAATTTGTTGGATACTTATATTTTGCCGCAGCCTGTGTACAATAAAGATGACTTCTTTGATTCCCTCTCTTGCAATGCGCTTGATAATGAACAACAAAATGGAAGGACCAGGTATTCTGAGCAAATGAAGATAGACACTGAGGTAATGCTTACTTTTTTTGTTTTCATCCCTTTTCAAAATTTTGGAGATCTTGTCTAATACTGTTTCCTGTTTGTCGATGCAGACTTTTGGTGAGTTTAGTAGATATCGGGGTGGTGCGTGGGCCTGGACGCGGTGGACGGGGACGTGGTGGTTACTATGGAAGGGGGGGCTTTGGCTACAATGGAAGAGGCCGTGGGCGAGCAACGCCAAACCGTGGACGATAGTTGGCTGTTGAAACTGAGTTCATAGTGGGATAAACCGTGAGGCCAGTTGCTCAGCAGAAAAACTGAACGATTTTAGGGCCATGCAAATGTTGTGTTTTTATTTTTATTTTTATTATTTTTTTTAAGTTTTTGCTTGTCCAGAGAATAAATACAGGGATATGCGTTTCTTTCTCACCCCCCCTTCCCCTCTCTCTTCTCTCTCTTTTTTTTCTTTCTTCTTCTTCTTCTTCTTTTTTTTTTTTTTTTTTTTTTGCGCTTCTTGATTTAGTCGTTTCCAATTTTAATAGTTCGTGTATGGATCTAATCAATGTTCTGGAGGGATATGCATTAGGCCTAGGTGATGAAATATCAGATGTACTGGTCACTGGTTTTAAGAAATTTTTACCTTTTTAAGTGTTTATTGGTGCACCTTATTGAAGACCAATATATTTGTGATAAATTTTAATTTAAGCACTCGGCATTATGTAAAGTAAAAGGAGAAATAAATCATTGCAAGTAAATCATCAGCTCTCAACAAATCAAACACTTTCACAACGAATGATCTTACATCACCTTGCAGACAGACCAACCCGAAGTGGTGTCAACATAAAAACTTTGGTTTTTTTAATGTATTTATTGATAGTTGATTTCGTTCCTGTGGACAGGTATGTTAACTACTTGCATGTGACAACAAGTACCCTTCTAGGGGGAAGAGAAGGCCTTCTTCCATGGAGCAAAGCTAAGTTGTCAAAGAAAAGAACGTCTCCTTTCTCCCAATCAAACTGGATGCTTTCCTCTTCAATGATCTCTTCACATCTCTTGACCACATTTTCTGGAATCTCTTCCCCATTTGCCATCATGGCCGAGCTGTTCTCTTTCCCATACATGCCTACCAGCGTGTTAAACCACATTCGCCTTCCTTTCCTTCCATCAAACGTCTTTGTTAAACATCTTGGACCCAAAATCGTCTTTGCCCTGCCTTTTGGTAGCCATTCCACGTCCATGCCTAGAGCCTTAGCCCTGCACCAGACTCTCCGAAAATGAGATCAGTTCCGTTTCATCAGATCAGTTCCGTTTCATCGGCGGTGTATCAAATGAAAGCAAATGCATACCTTTGCTTGGCTTTGACTCGGTCTGACGTCCCAAAAGCATCCTCCCAACTTCTGCCTCTCATGGAGCTAAAGGAGGAGGATGTGTCCTTGTTGCTGTGAGCGGTGAACGTGTATTTTAGCCCTTTTGCCTCAATTTCCTCCACAGCTTCTGGGAACTCCTCCAACATTCGTTCTGTTATCCGGAAGCTTGGAACAAAGGGTGTTTGTCCTCCTTCGGGTGGCGGTGTCTCGCAGAATAGAACTAACCTCGTGGGGAACTCCTTAATCTGGTCAAAGAGATTGTATAGTATGGTTAGAGCCTATTTGAGCTTGTGAATATTTGGTCAACTCTTCACGTTAATGCTGTATGCGGAGGGGTCAATCAAGTAAGACGTCTAATCATCACCATGTTGAATTCATTGAGTGAATAATATACAAAATAATAAGGTTCAGCATCTTTATTGTAACTGTCTTTCAAGACAAACTTTCTTAAGTTAATTCTGCAATAACTGACTTACCAAAACCATTTCATGGTGGTAGTATATGAACTCTGAGAGGGGTCCCTCATTGGCAGTCCAAACTCTTTTGTGAACTTGAGTTCTTGGAGCTGGCCCCACATAGCGAATGTCATCCCAACCGAACACTTCCACTATCTCGTTAAAATCCTCGGCGTTTCTCACGTTGTAACCTCGGAGAAGAACAGCACTATTCTTGATGATCATCTCTTCAAACCAGTCCTTGTTCTTCTTTAGTGTCGAAAGAAGAAACTCAAAGTCGCCTTTGTTAGGCTCTGGGGGTTGCAGTACTAATGGCATGGTTTCACCATCGACAACCTTTTGGCCTTCACACTTTCCCACCTTGAAGTCCTTGCACCTGTATTCCATTTTATTTTATTTTCTACCGTGCATGTTAAATAGTGTGATTTATGATCTTAATGTGTTGCTCAAAATGAGTTTATATAGAGGCGCTAGTATGAAGGAAATCACAATGAAAGAGCTTTGGTTATCAGGCAGATTTTAGATTCTCAATGGTTTTGTCTTGTCATATAATAATTAGCCTCCTTTTTTAATATGAGGGTTTCGGCTCAGATGAAAACTAAGTCAACACATTAAAAAAAAAAAAAAGAGATAGATGGTTGCATAAAGCTTACGTAAATGTATAGAGACCATCTTCGTATAAGCTTGTTTGCTTGGATTTTAGCTAAGGAAAATCCAGCTTCTTTCTCTCTCTTTCTCTCTCTCTATACAAGAATCAAGCATATGTCAGTATTTTTTTTTCAAAAAAAGGGACACATATGTTTGTGTGAATTGTTCTGCTTTCCAAAGGTACAAATGAGAATTCTATGTGTGGCTGACCAAGTGCCGGCCGCATTTTGGTCAAACAAGCAAAAAGAAATGACGAAACACAAGAATACATTTCTATTATCTTATATTTAATCGTTCCCTGGTAACACCAAATTATACATTTGTTTTATATGCACTTTTTTGTCATCGGGCTCTGTCTCCTAGCTACAAATGGGAACATTCCGGTTCAACAATAATGTTGTGAAATTAATGCGATAGAAACAAAGAACAAAAACACATAGAATTTACGTTGAAACCCAAAACAGGAAAAAACTACGGACAAAGGAGAAGAAAATCACTAAACTCATAAAGATTACAATGGAGGCGCCCTAACGTAATACATTATATATATAGGTATAGGCAAAACTCTAAGGGCCCAAAAACATAAACTAAACGGCCCAACAGCAAAGGTACGTATCGCGGGGCTCCACCCCGCACCTTCGGCAAGATCAGTGGTGGGCTGGCCCGATCCTTCCGCTACCACCACAGATCTCTTGAAAAATCCCACTTTTATTTTTCACCACAATTTGTCACACCGCGAGCTTTTTGGATCGAGCCAAATTGAATTTGGGTCACCATACTCTAATAGTAAACTGCCAATTGTGTTGTTTTTAGTCCAGACTTGTAAATCTATGCTTGTACTTATTTGCTGGAGTGGCAATCTAACATCATCTATCCTCCCCGCTTCCGCCGGTCTAGTGACTGCTGATCCCATGCCCTAAAAATTGACCTAATGCTACATCGAAGGCGAATTTAGTGGGATTCACCTTCATCTTGTACTGCTGTCACACCAGGAGGAATTCTTTCAAGTCCTTCAAAGACTTCGTGGAATGCCTTATCATTCTCTTAGAAGTCTAATAAGTTTAATCCAGCCATTGCTTGTAGGTTGTGTGTGGAATTAGCCCTCTTGCAAAAGACAGTAAAATATGCTTTTCTACCCAAGAATCTTGTTCAAGTTGTTATGTTACCCAATATTGACTAATTCGTTCTTCTAAGGAGAAGCTTCTTTTTATCCCTTTCATTTGAGCTTAACCTGTCTGACAACTATTCTTGTATCCTGTTCCACTTGTCATGTTCTCTCCTACTTTCAGGTCGTTTTTGGATGATTACTAATTGCAAAGGACATTATTCTCAAGAAATGAAAAAAAAAAAAATAAATGCAAAGGATGACTTTTTGTTTTTCCGGCTGCTAATTGGCTGTCTTAAGGTGGTTTTGCAGGCAAATCACTTTGAAACTACTAATTAGTAAATTATCACATTTGTCTTCTTCCCACTACTTAGTTTATTTCTTTGTTTGATTCTCTCACATGAAATCCATGAAAAGGAGAGATGTTTTCTTTGGTAGCTATTTGAGTTTATTATTAATGTTGTTATTGTTCGTGGGTTTATTATTATTATTATTATTTTCAAAGATAAATACAGCTGTAGTATTTCACTAAACAAGCCAACACTGCAGGTAAGTATTGTATACAAAAATGAAATCTATGAGTAAAAAGTTAATAAAAAAAAAATTCCATCCAAGCTTTTGGTCCAGAGACATATTTTCTATTTTGGTTCAATTTTGTTGACGCAAATCTCTTACAAAATTATGCAAGACCAAATAGCCTGTGTTGCCAAAGAATTGTGTATAAAAGTGATGTTGGTCCAACAAGGAACGATAATTTTGTAATTCAGAGTGGTTAAAATGGAAGTTAATAACACCCCTGCACGTCCACAAGAAGTTTACTTAACTGGACAGTCACATAAATCCTGCATATTTTTAGTAAAAATGACTTAGATTACACGATAATAATGAAATATGACTGCCAATTTTTCCAAAGAAACGTCTCATCCTTTTTTTTTTCAATGTGCATATTCCTTTAAATCTAGCACAAACTTTGCAGCCATAAAAGGTCGTCACTACGCCTAATTCAACGAGGAATACAATCAGAACCATCCATTTTTAGACAACTTCAGTGCTTTTCATCACCAGCACAAGATAATTAGCTTCTAAAATCATTGAAAGATTTCATTTTGACAAATGTAATGTGCATTTTTGAAGCGCTCAAAGGGACCTAATAACAATTTTCATTTTCATGACCAGTAAGTAAGAAAATGTACCACATCGATAGAATATGAATGAAATAGGGTGTTCATAGGTTGAGGAAGTGAGGCTGTTGATCGCCGGGCTAAGTAGCGAGAGCCTGTAACCCAAGTGGGGGCACTTAAGGTGGTGGGAGGTTGGTTCAGCCCATTGTTCCGGGTTTGGTATGATTATCGTCTGGTCTGCCCGTTCCAAGCCTGGAGTTGGGCCTTGTGATTTGGGCTAAGGCCCAGATTTCGCGGCCCCTAGAGCGGAGGGTACCGCGTGAGGCTGGTTTCACAGAGCAGCGCAAACCTCCCTCTCTCGGCAGTGGAAGGACTACGGGCCGGCATCTTCCGGGCCCAACATGCTACAATGGGCCGTTCCCAACCAGACCATCACCTTTTAGTTTGCCTCGTTTTTTGAATGTGTTGTTTGTCTACCCTTTTTTTCCCTCTCCAAAATAAATTTAATGTCGCTAGTAATGTAATTATTTTAATCACATTTATTTGAATGATCCATGCCTTCTTGATTTTGAAAATACATCTTACATGAAAACATTGTTTACTACCCCTTTTCTAAACATTGTTTACTATTTTATGTCTTGTTCTGTTTTGTATAAAATGGATATTTACCTCCATAAAACTATGTGCCTCCCTTGTTCTGTCATCGACGATCAATGAACCCATATCTATCAATTTCTGAAATCAGAATAAAAGCAAAACGACTTTATTGAGAACCTTGTAAATAATCTTCACTTGTCTTGGTTGCATTAAATAAGTCTTGGAAAAATAAATTTAATTGCTCAACGTTAAGATTATTGTTAACTTATAAGGAATTAAAATATAAATTTAAAGAGCAAGTGCTTGGATAAAACTTTTATGTCCATTGTCTTTTATCCACTTTGAAAGACAAGCAAAGTAAATAACTAACGTTGATTTCTCTATAATTAAATCACTTATAAAATTGTTCCATAAAAGGCAATATTTCTATCATGGCAATTCCAATACTTTTAGGGCAACTGACCTGTAATTTTGTGTCACTATTATTTTTATAACTTAGAGTCATTTTTAGCTGGTTTTTGAATTATTATACCTTAAATTTTTTTTTTGTCTCTAGTTTTCAAAATATTACCGAACAAGGTTCGATCTAGATAGAAAAAGACACTTCTTTTTAACAATTGCGTCCTAAAATATTAATTTCTACCAAACCCTATATGTTTTAGATTTTATAGTTAAAATTCTGAGACTTTTAACCCTAAAAATCATAAAACCACAATGAAATGTGATTTAACCCATATTTTTATGAACAGCATAACGACGGACCCACCTCTTATTCCATACATGCATAGAGACTGTACTAGTTAAACCAACGTGCTATGTACGTGAAGAGTAATTTTGTAGGTCCTATCAACATGTTACGTTTTGATTATCATATTGTTATGTTTTTGATATGAAAGATCTTTGTTAGTTGTAATTTAATACAAACAATTCAAACATTTTTACAAGTATTGTTTTTAAAATAACAAGGATTAGACAAGATATATTTTAATGAGAACATGTGACGAAAAAGCAATTTAGAAGAAGTACATTCAAACAAAAAACAAAAGAGATTATCCAATAGAGGCTCTTCTAGCAAAATGAAAATAAAAGAACCTAAAAATTAAGCATGGACACGTGTGAAAGAAATTATGTTAATAAGAGTAATATAAAGGAAAAAACGCAATTTAAAATTACGACAATTGGAACAAATTAGAGGGAATGTATTTATTAGAAAATAATGTTGAAAGGATAACATGAAAAAACCTTTAAAGAAGACATATTTAAAAAAAAAAGAAGAAGACTGTTATAGTGGGTCAATTAGGAAAATCCCATAACATATTAATAGGAACAACAAGAGTAAAAAAAGGTATTTTGAAAAAGCATATAAGAAATCAAATTGTAAAATAAACAGGGACACAGCTGAAAGAAGTAATTTGAATAAGGGGCAAAAGAACAACGGGGAAGCAAAAGACACCCCCTATTAAAAAGGATAAAATATATTTCCACAGTGCACTTACAAAAACAAAAGCATGTTTAAAGAAAATGTTCGATAAAATATTTAAGGGAAGATATACTTGAAAGAAATTATTACATAATAGAGACAAATCAAGAGAAAAATTTTTATGATATCTTAAACATAACATTGTAAAAAAGTATAAAAAAATATGAAATTGTTTTTTTTTTCAAAAACAAAAAGAAAAAAAAAACAAATAGTGCAAGAAGAATCACCCCTAAAAGAAATGTAAGCATCATTAAAAAAGTTTTCAAAAATTAATAAATAAAAAATTTAAAAAGAAGACGAAATATTTCGCATGTTTTTGGATGAAATTTTTGTGCAAACAAGATATATTTAAAGAAGAAAAAAAATGAACAAATTAAAATAAAAAAACTAATTAGGAAGTGTTGTTAGAAGACAGTAACTAAGAGAGATATGTTTTTTTAATAAGAACACATTTAAAAAAAATTATTTCAACATGAATATGTTAAGGATGGTTCTATTCACACCTCCTATTTGACTATTTAAAGCTCCCTTAAAAATAAGTTTTCTATCATAGAAAAACCCTTCAATAAAATGACAAAAATGATAATTATAAATGACTTAATTATATAATTAATTTTTTTAATAAATAGAAACTAATGCTATATCTTTTTTCTTTCTACATACACCTATATGTAACAATAAAATCTTAATTTTCACAATTCAATGACTATTCTAAAATAATCATATTACTTCTATTTTGTCAAATTATATACAAATAAATATTTTTTATATTTCGTTCATAGTTTGATTTTTTTGAATCAAGTAGCATTTATGATAAGTGCTTGTTTAGTTAAATTAGTCGATATAATAAATAAATAAATAAATAAATTTTTGTTAGAAAAGTATAATTTGTAGATATAATATTTTTTAACAAATTGCAATATATATATATAATTTTTAAATTAAAAGTTCCTTTATTATGAAAATATTTCATATGCTTAAAGTTTTAATAAAAAATAAAAATAAAAAAATAAAGAGAGACAAAGAAATAAAAATATTAAAATAATGAAAACTTGTGGGTGTGAAAAGAAAGACAAGATGAAAGGAAGTAATAATTTCAGGGTAGTTTTGGAACTATAGGGGTGCAATAACTAAATTTAATTATTTTAAAATTATAAGGTGGTGCATTTAGAAGAGGGGTGTGAAGAGATAAAAGAGAGATGTAAATAGAACCACCCACATATTAAAGAAGCATAATTTATGTGTTAAATAATATTGATAGTGTAATTGCAAAGGAAAATATTCAAGTGAGGGCACATTTGAGAACAATTAATTCAAAAGTACAATGAAAAAATAGTAGTTGCAACGACCCACACTAATTTTTTCAATGACAATTTGAAGAAAAAAAGTTATTTTAACTTATGAAATGTTCGGCAAGTATGCTTAAAAATGAAACTTTTAAACTAAAAACCGTAGCATTTGAAAGCTTTATAATGTGACGCATTTTTTATGATCACTATAAAATTAAGAGCTTTACACTATAATGACCAAAAAATTTGATTAGAACTGATTTTATCAAATACCTTTATAAATAATTAGGGAAGTTGTATCACGTATGAAATGATAGTTAATAATGCAACAAAAACAAAGACTGTAGCCTAATAAAGACAAATTAGAAGAAAAAAAATTTATTTATCAGACATATTATAAAATATGAGGGATACAAATTTTAAGAGGAAAAGAAAAAAATGGAAAAGAAGAAGGGGAAAAAAAAAGCAAAACAAGAGGAAAAAACATAAAGGCAAAAGCAGGAAAAAAAAAAAAAGAAAGAGAAGGGAACGAAACCTCGTAAACGAAACCAAGCATATGACAAAACGCGCATAAGCACTTTTTGTATATCTAAACATATATAATACAAGCATTCTGATTTTTATCGATACATTCGCATACATGTATAAAACAGGCACACTTTTTTTTTTTAGAACTCTTTTATACTTTACAAGTATTAATGTGTTTTTTCTTTACTTTTTTACTATTTTTTGTTACTATTTTTTTAAGTTAATTACATAATTATATCTCGTAGTTTCAATAATTTCTTAATTTGTCTCTATATGTTTAGAAACCATAAAAATATTCTTCAAATTTAAAAAACTTGCTTCATTTTTATCTTTGTAAATAAAAAAAATGGGTATAACAGCATAATTACCTTTAAAAAGTTATGAAAAATATCTTAGAAAAATAAATACATAAAGATTCCTGAAACAAAACATCAAATTTAAAAAAAAAGTTTTTAAGTTTCATGACTTTTAAATGTTAAAATATTTTTTAAAAAAGTTTTCAAGATGAACATATTTACAAATAAACTCGGTCTAATTAAGAGCATGCTTATTTTATCTTCATATTTTTTGTCTAAAAAGTCTACCAACGATAAAATTAAAATAAGTTTTTTTAAATTCAAAAGGTATTTTTGTAATTTTTTAAAACAAATAAATAAATTAAAAAATAGTTAAAACTAAAAAGTATAACCATATAATTAACCCTTATATTTTTTACCGTTCACTTTTCTTTTTTGTTCTTTTTGTGTCTTTTGTGCTTTTTTGCTAGAGTTCCCTCCACAGTAAAGTTATTGCAAATTTGCAATGTGTTTTTTAACATTTTTTTCCTCATTTCGTTCCTCTTTATTGAACATTTTTTTTGCTCTTATCATTTCATTTTAACAAATATAATGTCAATGCAAAATGTGTGGTATTACTTGCACAAAACCTCTGTTATTAAATAAATTAAAAAAAAAGTGATAATCGAGCGAAATAACACTTATGAAATCACTCCAACTAGTCGCAATAAATAAGAAATGCAATAATAGTGCTCATACGTGGCACTTATGTGATATTTATATCCTCATAAAAATAACTTGAGAGAAAGTCACAACTTTACTCAAATGCTTTCAAGTACAGTAGAGCATCGTTAGATCTAAAAAGGCTTCTCTGTCTGTCGGTACAGACAGAACCCAAAAACCCATGGCCAAAATCTCTACTACACTTCTTCCACTTCACTTCTTTGCAAGGATAGCAGGGCTCTTTGTTGCAACATTGGTGCTCTCTTGGGCTATATCTTTTAAGTCCAGTTTTCTTCCTCACACTGCTTCTCAAGAGGACCTCATCTACTCTGTATGTATTTATACTATTTTCCTTTCCTTCTACATTTTCTAAGAAAGCCAAGAAAATGACCCCTTTTTTTGACAGTTAAGTGGTGGGGTTTTTTTTTTCTTTTTTGTGACAGGCTCTTCATCCTTTGTTGATGGTCATTGGTTTCATTCTTATTAGTGGAGAAGGTAGTGGGAGAACCCATATGTTAAGAAAATAGAGGGAGTTATTATTAATTAAGCATTTTAGTGCCTTATGGAGTTATTTTTTAATTTGAAAAATGGGTTTTTTTTTTTTTTTTGCCTCAGCAATTTTAGTTCATAGATGGTTGCCTGGTTCAAAGAGTTTGAAGAAATCAGTGCATTTATGTCTTCAAGGGGTGGCTTTAGCTTCTGGGATTTTTGGGATTTGGACAAACTTTCATGGGGAAGAGGGGGTTGTGGCTAATTTCTACAGCCTACATTCTTGGATGGGCTTGATCTGCATGTCTTTGTTTGGCTTTCAGGTATAATGTTCTTCACTATTCTTGTCCTAATTTTTCTGTTTTCTTTCATTTCTTTGTTTTTTCCTTATTTTCCTAAGTCACGATTCTGTTTGTTTCTCGAGAAACTGTATTAGTTTCTTTCCGTAGGAAATTACCAAGACAATAGATGAAAAAAAAATAATAAGAAAAAATTCACTTCCACAGTGCCACTGTGGTCCCTCGAGCACCTCCAAAAAAGTTCCATGTCGAAGTGATACATCACTTTCTACATTATTGATGTACTCGGGTTTCGTTACTCTTTTGTTTAGAGACAAAATGCAGTCTTTTTTCAATAATTTAATAATGAGGATTAAAATCGAACGAAGACAGATGTACTAGTTGGGTTGAGGGTAGGAATATTAGCTTTTATCA
Organism: Artocarpus hirsutus; assembly: GCA_946598075.1. NCBI lineage: Eukaryota > Viridiplantae > Streptophyta > Magnoliopsida > Rosales > Moraceae > Artocarpus > Artocarpus hirsutus. The sequence continues at coordinate 61,690 of CAMOHE010051142.1, forward strand.
TAAATTTAGTTATAAATAATATAAAATTTTTATATGTTACAATAATAATAAAAAAATTATTATAATGTAAAATTATCGTGCCTTAGGTTAAAAATGATTTTAACCGTTAGATCTTCCAACCCTTTCAAACACCTGACGGTATAGGAGCCACGTACGTGGTAGCTGGATGCAAATAATCAATGGACTAATACATACGGGCCATTTAAAAGCCCAACAGATGTACTTCATGGACCTAGAAGGCCCAATGCTAGATTTTTTTTGGGAAAATTTTCATAAATGTTGTGTTGAAAAATTTACTTTTTATAATTAATACATATTTTTTTGGCATAATTTAATATTTAATATGAAAGATAATGTGATATTAGTAAACATAACTTTTAAAAATATAGCATAATATAAAATTTTCTCTTTATTTTATTTTATTCTTATAAAGCTTAGAGCACGAGGCTTGGCAAATCTCGGCCATGGCAACCTAATTTTGTGTGTTCTTTTTTAGTTGACTCATGTTCCACGCATTTAGTGCAAATGACAAGCAAATTAGTGTTAATTTAATCTATCAATTTATCTATTTATTGTGAATTTTGGCTACAAATTTTATATTTTTCATTTGATTTAAAAAAAAAATCTATTAAAACTATTCATTTTATTTAAAAAATTATTTTTATGTTTTTACATTTCTAAAATAAAAACTTTAAAAAATCAAGTCAATTTGAGTCAATTTCATATCGATTTTGTGTTGATCATGTCAATTCAAGTCGAGTCTTTGAGTTGTGTTGTTTTGTCTAGCCTAAATTGTCAATTTGCCGTTCAAACAAGGATGCTTAAGTAGACCACGATACAAACAAATATTGCACTAAAGATACTAGTGGCTCCATCACTTATGTTTTTCATTCTTCGAAGCGAAAAATAATACTACACATTTTCTTAAGATGTACACATTTTCTTAAGATGTACTCCCTTCTTCATTTAACTCTTACCGTTTTACCTCTATAGAGAAAAAAACTCCTGTTCATTTCGAAACATAGTTCGAATCAAGAGCTTAAATCTAAAATACTGCCATATCACATTTTATGATAAAATTTGAACCAAACTTTTTGATCAAACCGTGTTTTAAAACAGCATTGCAATTGATCAAGAAATATTACCAAACTTTTCACATCACTAACTAAACAAGAATGTTAGTGACCTAGCACCATTCTTATTACTACTGAAAATTGGAGTTGAAACACTGTGTAATGCTTTTGTTGTCCTGAATCAACATGGCAGTGGATGATGGGTTTCCTGAGCTTTTGGCACAGAGGAGAGGCGCGGAGAGCAAGGACAAGAGTGTTACCATGGCACATATTTGTTGGCCTCTACACTTATGGTTTGGCCGTTGCCACTGCAGAAACTGGGCTCTTAGAGAAGTTGACATTCTTACAAACAAATAGGAATTTGTCCAGACGTTGTCCTGAGTCCATGCTTGTCAATGGTTTGGGGTTGGGACTGGCATTGCTAGGTGGCATTGTCATATTGGCCGCAATTTCTCCCAAGTACCAAACCCTTCAAACTAAACTTGTATGCTCGGGTGGTAAATCTCTATCTTCTTTGTGAAAACTTTCTTTCCTTTATTGATTTTCATGTTTTGCATTTTGTGAGGTATGTCTATTGACACTCTTTATTTTACTTTTCACACATCTTTTTTAAATAAAATTGGGGTATTTATCTTTTTATATTTTTTATTTTAAGTTCATTTTAAAATCTATACCTTCAGTTTTTAATCTCATTAAATATATACCTTTAGATTAGATTTAATATATAAATTTTACCTTACTTCAGTTAATAATTGTTTTTGATCTTTAAAATAACTAAATTATCTTTACGTAACATAGAGAAAAATTAAAACTTTTAAAAAATGAAAAACAAAAATAAAAACACACAAAGCGCATATATATTTTTAAACTCGAAAACCTTAGCATAAAGATTTTAAATTTATAAAATTCTCTTATTTATTAATTTGAGCGTATTTTATGTAATTTCTTATATCAATTTTGAATATTGATTGGGAAAAAGGTATAAATTTGTGTATTAGATCTAATATGAAAGTATAAATTTGATGAGGTCCAAAACTGAAAGTATAGTATTTGAATAAACTTAAAACAAAATACAAGATATAAAAAGATAAATAATCCAATAGAATTCCTTATTACAATACTACTCGTTAATAAAATTACATTTAAGAAGAAATACTTAAAAGAGCCTCCCTACAAAAATAAATAAATAGATTTAGGTATAAATATTTTTTTTTCAAAATTCTTATTTTTTTCTTTTATCGTTTAATATTAAACGAATTACGTAAACTATTGTTAGTAACTTAGAACGATGATGGAATCCAAACTTTGTATGACAAAAAGAAAAACAATATAAAGAAAACGTATCCTTTAATAAAAGGAAGACGTAATACAACAAGCTTAAATATCGTTTCCCTTCTTAAAAATTTTTTTTGAACGTTTTGTCCTCGTAGGGTGAGACTAGACACCTTAAATGACTCTTCCCCTTTCGGCGCTTTTTCTTTTTTCTTATTGTTTTTCCTTTTTTGGCTCTTTTTTTTTTTTTTTTTTTTTAATTTTGCCCCTTTTTTACGTTCTTATATTTTTTTTTCGTTTACAAATTTCATTTGTTTTGTTTTAAAATAGAGATTTGTTTAATAAGGGTATTTGAGTGATTGAGCCTTCAGCAATTTCCCTTTTTCATATCTTTTTCCTTTTGGCAAAAGGACATTTTAAATATTACACAAAATTTCCCTTACTCTGACTAACTAAGTGGAGCGATTTGAATGGAATTTTAAGTTTGTTTGTAATTTCTAAATATAATGCAAGGATATGTAACTAAAAACCAAAAAAAAGTACAAAAAAACGAAAAACAAAAAGGGAGATTTACGACAAGTATTCTCCAAACATTGCAAAAGTAATCTTTTAAATTGTCAGTTCCTTAAAATTTACACTGGAGTGGATCGTTCAGCCTCTCTTGAGAACTTGTCTAATCTGTACAGTTCACATTTACGGTAGTCGTTGCTCGCTAATCTAGGATTGCAGAACAGAGATGTCAAAGTTTTTAAACGCTATGAAGTTTGATATAGAGAAATTTGACATGATATAGAGAAATTTGACGAAAGGATCAACTTTGGCTTGTGGTAAATGCAAGTCAAAGATGTGCATTTACAATTCGAGGTACACAAGGCATTGAAGGGAAGACTAGCCCTTAGTGCCAGCGAAGATTCTGACAAGTCTAGTTTGAGTGATGAAGATTGGGAAGAGCTTGATTTATGAGCTGCAAGTGGAATTCGTCTGTGTCTGGCCAAGAATGTTCTTGCAAATGTGAGCGGTTAACAACAAAGGAAATTTAAAAGCCTCGAAGAGTTGTATGAGACAAAGGGTAGCTCAAGTCGTTTGTACTTGAAGGAATAGTTCCACACACTCCATTGGATGAAGGTACGAAAATCTCAGATCATTCGAGTGTTCTCAATGGAATCATTTTTGAAATGGAGGCTATTGGAGTTACCATTGAAGATGAGGATAAAACATTAAGACTAATGTGGTCTCTTCCACCTTCCTTTGAGCATATGTAGCCTATTTTGATGCACGGGAAGAGAACATTAATTTTACAGAAGTTACTAACAAACTCCTTTCAGAAGACTGAAGGCTAAGCATTGGTGGTCATTCTTTGTGAGAAAACTCGGCGTCGGTAGCTAGCAATGACAATGGGAAGCAGAAGATAAACTCCACAAAGAATGCAGTTTGCTATCAGATGTAGACAATCTAGGCACTTGAAGACAAACTGTCTAAAAGGTGGACCAGGTTTGACAAAAGGCTCCGAGTAAAATGCTGGCAGTGTGTTTCTCCTCACGGGAGACGATGATGTCACAGGAGAAGGGATATGTACATTCTCATGGTATGTCTGATTTTTCATGAAAGAGGATGTAAAGCGACTAGCGGATCTATAAGTTTGTACACAAGCATTGGTTTGGCGTTGATGCAAAGTATGTGGTGGAATTTATGTCGATGACTGATGAACTTCTAGGAAAGTCAAACGTGAAGGTTGTATCATAATTTTTTAGCAAAGTTTTTTAACACGTGCCAAAGTGAAATTCTTAAAATGTGTTGATTCTAAGTAGGTATATTTTTTTATGGTGGAGTATGATAATTCTCTGGCTTGCGAATTATGATTGTCGGTAAAAAGTTGTTTGATATGGTTGTTTCTTTTATTTAGTTAAGGTGGAGATTATTAATCGTCTTGTATGGTTAGATTATTTGCCCAAGTCTATTGGACCCTTTGTAAGAGAGGGTATTGCCTCACTTGTCGAATGAAGTTCAATTTAATTTCCAAAAAAAAAAAAAAAGTTTAAATCAAAATGAGATTGTAATTTGCAAGTATGGGATATTTTTCTATCCAAGTTCGATTCAAAGTGTAATTAAATTAATTAATTATTTAAACTGCAAATAAAAATACAATTTTCCCTACTTTGAGTGGATGTGAGATTAGAGAATTGGAATGGATACTTTTTAAAAAATAACGAAAGGTTCTAAAGGGTTATAGTTTTTGTAGTTTTATTAAAAACTGAAATCGGATATCCTTCCTAAAAGAAAAAATTATTGCAATTTATTATAATATAATATAACTCTTCTAAAGAAAATATAGTATATTATAGTATATCTTAAAAAAGAGAATTGCATTTGAAAATTGCTAGTCGTTATATAATTCATAATCAAATTAAAGAAATTGCTTATTTCGGAAAAAAAAATAAAGAAGAAGTTGCAGGAAGAAAAGAAAATCAAAGCTAAAAATCGGTTGATTATAATTTATACTTGAATACGATCATGCTTATTTTTTTCCTTTTTTACTTTGCGCATAAAAATAAGTTTATTGTATTTGAATATTATCCTTCCTTTGCATACTCCTAGTCCTACATGACCAAGCATTACTTCTATGAATAATTAATTCTTTTTAACTTACATACAAGTCCCATGGACTTTTAGAAATAGAATGACAAACCTGAAATATATCA